>OX638307.1:11380058-11654973 GCA_951812265.1 Taphrorychus bicolor
CTGGTGCATTGGTTGACTCCTGTCTTGAGACTTACTATGAAGAAGCGCGATGCTGTCAGGGCGAAATTACAGACAGAATAGTTGCCCTCCAAACTGGTTGGCTCATAAAAAACTACGTAACTTTGCCCTCGGATGGCTTTGCGTGGTTTTGCTGTTCTGTCAGATCCAGACTGTATGATATTATTAACGACCACTTTTTGACGATATTTCCGGAGATCCGCTTATTCTGAGAACAGGATACAATTTTTCAGCGGACATCGTCACTGGAACGAATGCAAGTTAAGGCTTTCTGCGGTTGATCCTAAAAAGGTGCGCGAGTGTGTCCACAGCATACGCCGCGGGCTATGACGGCTTGCCTCTCCACATGATCAAATTAAGTCTTCCAATCATTATTAAAACCCTGACTCGTACCTACAATAAACTGCTGTTTTGAGTGTGGCTACTTCCCATCGCCCTGGAGGGAGTCCATTATGTGTCCTGGTCCGAGGGTTAAACAACCAGATGACGTTCGTGACCTGCGTCCCATTAGTTTGTTGCCAGTGCTTTCTAGCGCCCGTCCTGCTAACGCAAGTGCTTGAGAGAGTTATTGAGTTGCATGTGATGCACTACCTATGACCTCTTGCGAGCTCATCTGGGTTTAGGGCACGCCACAGCTCCACTTTATCTCTGCTGCACCTCTCTGGGCTTGGAGCTTAGGGCCCTGGATCAAAGCTTGGCAGTCATTTCTATTTCGTTCGATTATTCTAAGGCTTATGTGCCCAATTGCACTATCTGGACTTTTATGACACCAGCGTCTTATTCTTTCACCAGTATCTATTGGACAGGTGTTAGAGGATGCGGTTGGCGGCGCGCTATGTGTCGGGACTCCCACAAGGGTTCATCTTGGGACCTCTTCTGTTTTTAGCGTACAAGTTTGATACCTCTCATGGGGTGCTACATACTTTCCACCCAAAGGATCCCGAGTCTCCCGCCGAGTCTCTGAATCGCAACCTTCATTGTATAAGCGTCAGTGGGCCTGCTGGAGGGAATTGAGATGAGTTTTTCTAACTATGCAAAAAACCCTGGACTCTACAATGATACTGACCCGCGGTTTAAGGAACATGTTAAGAAGATCATTCAAGGGTCCTATGCGAGAATGAATGTGGTATTGCCGTTGTGCTTGCATTGCAGTATTATGTTCTTTGCATGTCTAGACGCCGTTGTCTAAGAGGCGGCTTCAGATCATACAGAACAGCTGCTGTAGATTTATTTTGAATATCAGAAGACGCGATCATGTATCGGTGAAGACCGCACAACTAAAATGCTTAATCATTTCCAATCTTTGCAGACTCCATCTTGCTACACATTGATGCGCATGTTGGGCTTGAGTGATCACATATCTGAGGGCCCCCTTTGTCTAATGCTTTGATGAGCGTTCTTTACGTATAAAGCAGTTCGATTGTACAATAGTTTAGAATATGAATGAAATGAACACTGCTCTCTCCAAGAAGGTTTAAGCTGGAGCATAAGTCATTGCAAAGATCACAAATTGTTTCGACGGAATTGCCGTCGCTTTACATGTATTTTGCAATCGTAGTACTTGATGTTGTATCTATTTAGATACTTACATATTTAGATTGGCTATTTAGGTATTTTAGTCTTAACCCATTAACGCCGATAAATACATTTTTTTGAAAAAAAGCACAATTTTAATATAAACATGCATTAAACATTTTTATTTGACATATTTAGACAATAAAACACTTTTTATTCTTTAACTTAACAAAAAAACAAGGTGTTCCCATATGGGACCTTTAGGCGTAACCTCACTAGTAAAAAGCAACAGCACAAAAGTAAAAAGTAATTTGTTTTTGAGCAAAATTTTTAAATTATGAGTAACTATTTTTATTATTTAAATCCTTTTTGATGGCAAGATGTTTATGAATAAAATTTCTTAAAGACGCTCTTAGTTCTTCAGTGGTTATTTGTGGGTCGGGGCAGTTTTTCTGTAAAGCATAATTTTTTGTTTCTATTGTTATGTTTTGTAGCACGTCATCGGAGAATAATAATTCAAATAACTCAACACAGCTCATTGTGCTGTATTTTGAATAATTTTCTGTTGGAAATTCTCGTTGCGGCTCTTGCAAATCTCCCTTTATAAAATTAGTTGTGCCAGATTTAGCTGCAAGTACTAAAGTACTTGCAATAGTACTAGACTCGGCTCTAAAGGACATGACACTTTTTTTGGCTCTTCTATATTATCATAATCAGTTCCTAATCTATTATCATTACAATAAACAATTTCTGCTCTAGCGGTAAGTTGCCTAGCAGTTAAATTGTCAACTAAACCACCTTCATCCTTGTCTGATGAATCTTCGTCGGTAAGTTGCTTTCTGGAGGTTCAATATAAATTTCGTCATCGTAAGCCATATCTCACGCCTCCTAAATTCTAATTCCGCTAAAACAAAAAAATTACTAGAAATATTATTTCAACTGAGGTACCGCCTAACGAGCCCCAGAAACACTGATGTTTACAACAATATTGTACATAAACAAATAATCCATAAAATCAACCTCAAATAGGAATATGTTTTCACATATCATAATATGGTGAAATGTTTAAAACAACTAGCATAAAATAAAATATCGAATGGTAATTCTACTTACACTAAGTTGATGTCTGTGTTTTTGACCAACTCGTATAAACCAATATTTCACTCGATACTAAAAAATGGCGAACATAGTCAGAGCTTTGCATAAACACTTCTAGGGGCTTCATGAATCATACTAAAGAGGCCTAAATAGACGAGTTGACGAAAAGTTGAAAAATATCCGACTTAAGCAGGACTTTGGCTCTTAATGTTTATTGGCACCATATTGAGCCTGTTAAGTCTAGTCTTTTAGTTCTTTAAACTAAAACTAGCCTTTAGTCTAGTTAGTTGGGAAGTTCAGTTTACTTTAATTGACTTGTTTCTATTTTTGGAGTTTTGAAAAGTGGTGGAATAGCATATGCCTAACCTTCGCCACTCCCGTATGTAATTGTATTTACTTTACGTAAATAAAGACGTTTCTTATTATTATTATTATTATATGCATCACATGAAATATACTATTCGACCCTCACTACTTAAATCTGTCATCTTTATCGTTTAGTGTGGTATTGAGATTTACGTTATGGGTTATACATTTTCTAAAGCCATCAAGCGGCCAATTTGGCTCAAACCGATGCTGTAACATTTAAGCATTTATTGTTTTGAAAGAAGTTTTAAGAATTTCTTATCTTTGTCGACCATTATTTTAGTAATTTCTCAGGTTTTTTATTCCAATCTTTCTTTTTATTTAGGATTACGCTACCACTTCGCTAATTGCTCACGTCCATCCATCTGAAGGTACATCCCGGGAAGTAGTTTCACTTACTAAACAAGAACTTACATCCGACAAGGAACTACCGAAAGACAAAAGCTTTAGTAGGCTAGCCGTAGGCGTACTAATATCCCTAATTGCAATTCTTGGTTCTGAACTAATACGCCATTACACAGAATATTCGATTGAGGAAACTCCTTCTCAAAGTCCTGGTGAGGTTTACATGAACACTCTCAATGATGACAAGCTTAATAGTGCTATAATGGATTTGTGTATGTACAAGCAAAGATCCAAAGGAGAGTATTCCGAACAGGCTGTGGAAAAATGTGTCAACAAGAGATTGATGAAGATGCAGAAGGATAAAATTGCTAAAAAGAGTCAGGCTTATATGCAAATAAAAGAACATGACCACAACTTTGAAGATTCCCAGGATGCTCTTGAAGAGGGTATGGCTGAAAAGTACAAAAGAAGGGGTGAGTTCGGACGGAGGACAAAAAAAGTTGAGGTAAGCCACAAGGATAAAGGATATATGAGAAATTGTAAGAAGCGCAAATGTCAAAATGAAGCTGGAACCAAAGAATATAAAAGGGACATTGAAAAAGATCGTCGAGTAGAGAAATACGAGCATATTGATAAAATTATTAAAAAAAGTAAGAATAAGAAAGACAAAGAGTTAAGGAAGATAAAAGAAAAAGTCAAGTCTATTTGGGAGAAGAAAAAGTTAAGCCGCAAATTTAACATAAAAAACGATCCAAATGAAGAATGGTTCATTAAATACAACCCAATGAAGAACACTATTGAAGTAATAAACGTGACGACACTACCTGCAGAACAATATTCAACTTTAATTAAAAATCATGATACTATGTTAGGCGGAGATTGGTACTTCAGCCTCTACGGATCTGCCAGGGAAGATATGCGCAAGAAGGGACACCAAGCTGAGTGGTATTTCAAACGAAATCATTACCGAGAAAATAAGCGCGATAAGGCTAAATGGTATTTTGAGTATATGTCTGCCAGAGACGATACAAGGTATGTTTAGAATAGCTTCAAACATAAAATTACCAGAGCACTGAAGTCTGTAGTTATTAGTGCAAAAATCTCTAAATTCATTAATTTGTATTATAAATTTTGTTGTTGTGAAGGGCGTAAGTGAATTAAACGCTATATACATCAATTAAATGTGATCTGGGGTTGAACCTCTAAGCAGTTAAGACTATCATAAATAAAATTTGGCAGCCACCAAAAGACACCCTTAATTATTTACACTACCTTATTATTTAATACTACCGGTTTCACAATCTGCGCTTTCTTAATAGTCATCATAAAAAAAGTCAGCCTTTATCAAGTATCCTTAAGCTAGTGCTAGAATGTTTGCCAGTGATGATTTGTCGGTCAAAATTAAGAAAATTCATGAAACCTTTTTCTTTAGGCCAGCGTTTTATGTATTTTAGCCGCCATCAGGCCACATTTTACTTAAAACAACATATTTATACAAATTCGGAGAAAGAAAATATTTCGGAGAAAAGGTCAGATAAATTTGTGTTCTAGAGAGTCTGGTTTTCAAGATACAGGGTGTAAAATTAAAAAACGGTTTTTTTAACAATATCTCAAAGATCCGTCTGCCGATTTTCTTGAAATCTGGCTCCTTAGTTCACTGCATTAAGGCACTAAATTAGCACTAATTAGATTAGAAATTTAATTTATTTTCTGAGACAGGAGACTTTGTGAGGTTTCAAAGTATCTTATTAAACGTTCTTTGGATATCTAGAACTTCAGTTAGAAATGTTCTGAAAGTAAAAAAGTTCAAATTTCTTTGCCTCAAATTTACTTCTCCTTGAAACAAAAAGTATAATTTATTTCCTGAGGCAGGAAACTTTAAGGAGGTTTGCAGTATCTCATTACATGTTCCTTAATTACTTCATTAATTACTTGAGACATGACACTTCGCTGGGCTTTTAATTTGAACAGTTTTGAAGGTTCAAAATCATGCAGTTTTCTTTTGGTTACAGCTTCAAATTTCCTCACCTCATATTCTCTTACCTAGAAACAAAAAGTTTAATTTGAATGTCTAGAACTTCAATATGAACTGTTCTGATATGAAATTATACGAAATAACAACCAGAGACGAAAAAGCTAATATAACAACCATTTTTTTAACTTTTTACCGATAATTGTCAGTTATACACATGTACAACGGTTATATACATGTACAAATACAATCTTTTTCTTTAGACCAGAGTTTTATCTATTTTATCCAGCGTCAGGTTTATGTGGTGCTGAAATTATTATAAAGGGTGATTGACTAAACTTAGCTAAATCACTTGTCTTTAGAAAAGCGTTGTTTTGTTACGTTTTACCGTTAATTCCAGCATTAGCAAATATCCTAGCAGTATTATTGACAGGAACAATTTCGCTCGAGGCTGATTAAAGTTTCGGCTAGTTCTCTAGGTTAGTAATTGGTGACAAATGGGCCTGAATGCCTAGTTGAAAATATTACAAACAAGTATTGAAGGTTCTTGGGCTGTCAGTCTTGGTTCCTTGGGCTGTCGGTCTATGCGAAGGGTGACAAAAATTCTACTTATAATCCCAACCTAAAAGTTATATTTCTTAGCCGCCCTGAGCCTCCCTAGAGAAATTCTCCCTATGCTAATACATTGGTTTAAAGAAAACTTGTTTTGTCGCATTTTATCGATAATTCTAGTATTCTCAAATACACCAGCAATATTTGGTACGTTCACCCTACGGCAGCAGCTTAGAAGTTTAGTAAGCGACGTGTTTAGCCAACACATAGTCGAACCGCTTAATGTCAGCAGATGTAATTTTCTAGGCGCAATAGTTAGCACTGATCATCTCAGAGTTTGCTTTGCTTCGATTTGAGGATACGCGTTTTTTTTTATGGTTATTTGAAGAGCTAGCCAATGTATTGAATTTTAATAATAAGATAAGGTACCTGGGAACTAATGTCCCCTGAACTTTGGACTGAATTTCTGTTAAAATTGAAGTTGACATTCTACTACTTGATAACCAGCGAAACAACCTACTGGTACTTTGGAATAATGAAGTTAAAAGTAGGTATTTATAGTTATATTTTAAGTTATTGATAAAGCTTCAGTATTGACTAATTCACTTTATATCAAATCTTTTTAGAAGCCAATGAGTTTTCATTGCGTCCCTTGGTATAAAAAATTAAGTAGTGACAGGTTCATACGACTTTCATGCGCTGACCAGTTTTAATGCTCAGCTGTTTTGTGCTTTAACTTAGCCGCTGCCGTCAAATGAACGTACCCATTATTTACAGAAAAAATTTCACCCCAGGCTGATTGGAGTGAAACGTGACTTTCTTTGGTTGCCGGTCTTGTTGTTAATGCAATGTCTAAGCTCATGATATCATGATAATCCCAACAAAAAGGTGATGATGGATGAAGATTCTTGGACATCATCAGAGCTCCTTTCTTCTTGTTGCTTTTCGATTTTCTGCAATTTGTGCGAAAGTGGCTCAGTTTAGCAACCTCTGATGCGCTGAAGTTGGGGATGATCGACTACACTTGGTTCCACCAACTACCAAAGAAGTGGAGAGGGACATAGCTAATTAATATACAAGTAAGTCTCCAGACTATTGTCAGTTTAACTTGATAAGGAACAGAAACGTTATGTAAAAAATTAATAAAGACAAAGGAATCCAAGAATTTTCACCCCATGATGTACCATTGTCTGCCTCCTTTGAGCAAATGTATGTGAGGTTGATATTTCATTTGAGCCCAACTCCTCTTAGTACTGGTGTGTGTCATAGTGTAGGTGTATGGTAAATTGATATAACTTTAGAGGATGAATACACATAGCTCAATCAGTGGCTTAAAAAAATTAACTTTATGTTAGTCCATAAGAGGGACAGCTGTTTTCTTAAATATTTTGCAGCGTTTGCAAAGGTGCCCCTAATACTATTCATAATCATGAGAAACAGTTTTTCTTTAGGCTGACTCAAGTTTGACTGTCATACTAATGTGTAGTAGACTTACGGGAGAACTGGCTGATAGCACGGTATGGAGAATATATACTAGTAGCGTCACTGTTGGAAAAAATCAAAGAAATTCTGAGTTCAAGAGGTGTGCAAAGAGGTTTAATAAATTACCTAGGTGAACAATGTATTCAGTATAGGCCGGTCGGTGGCACAGAAGTGCCTAACTTGTAGACTAAATCTTAGGCGAAGTAAGAGGGGAAGAATTGTTAGCGACGAGCGGTCAGGTGATAGAGTGACGCTACTGCTATATATACTGTGTTATACTGTGCTGATAGGTTACTGACAAGAAAGATAGATTGCGTTTAATAGATGGTAACTACTTGGAATAGTAAAAGAAAATCTGTGATGTAAGAAAAATACCTTTATTATTTTTATTAGGTTACACAATCATATAAAATATGAGGGTTTTTTGATATTTTTTACAACTGAAACAAGATTTTTTTAATAATTGTTCTTTTTTAAGTGAAAAGGGTAGTGTTTTACAATTTTATTATTTCTAAATTGTTTTAAATATATAGGTTTGAAATGGATTGTTTATGATGACTTCATGTGTATTTTATATTGTGCGCATATATATTAGACTAAAAGCCCTAAGTGATCAGATTAGTTTATACCATAGAAGACTACTCTCGTAGCAAAAAGGAAAGTGTGTTCAGATATCAATAGGGATTCGCGCTGCATTGGTTTGGCGACAAATCTGCGCTTATGATTTAGATATGTATTATTTAATTAGCGCTAAGGGTTCCTAGTCTATTTGATCTATGATTAGCAAATATCATGTTTGCTTCTTCAAATAAAGTATATTTTAAATAAATTTGCCTTTTAATGCAAGTTCCTATTCTGTATTAAATTGTCGTAAGCATTATTAAGGTCTCATTACGACACCATATAATTTATAATAAAGTTATTAAGTGATGATTTAATAATGTTGCGGGAATCGGTGAGGGCAAGGGGGCGGTACCGATAACGCTGGTGATTTTTGCCATGTTTTCGCTATTTTTTGGTATTATTTACATTTTCCCTTGTATTCTTTTATTGTTCTCGTAATTTTAAGAAATTGTCTAGTTTTAGACTGTTAGATATAAAAGGAACCAACCGGCGTGGTAAGTCAGTTCGATTCTTAATCGAGTCTAAGTCAGTCTAACAATACAGATATAAGAACGAAGCTATAGCAGAAAGCTGTATTAAAGTGTTTAGTAAATAGTGTATAATTCAAAACTAGATGCACTGGATTTATTCGAATACCCCGAGTTCGCAACAATTATTGGTATTAGAAGTTGATTTCTGTGAGAATATGAAGACTTAATATAGTGTTGTGCTGTAGGTATGTGCTTAAATACCGGACATTGCGTGTTTATCCCAATATTTTTATGCAAGAGCAAAAGAAAGATCAGCAAACACATCATTAACAATTAATGGGCCATCTAGGGAGCAACAATTGGAGAATCAAATAATGGAAAAAGTCTCAACAGCTACTTTTGATATGTCCCCTTTTGCCTGAAGTAAAACACTTTATGATCTATTGATCGTGACCTTCTCTTTACTAGGGCTTGCATATTTCTGCCATATTCCTAATCACTTTGAGTAAATTTGCCATATTAATACCAGATATCCCATGGCCCTTATGAAAAGTGGTATCCCATATTGCTATCTGGAAGTCTTTCGATGAATCTAACGGCTTCTGGCTAACGACTCTAACCTGAACTAACGGTTTTTTATTAACGTTCAACACTTTATGCTGAACCTCACTCTTTGCCATCATTATTGTGATATGGGCGTGGTCCGTCTGTAAGGCAAGACTTTCCGGTGCCTGATTTTAATGTGATAGTGTCGAGCAATGGTCGTAATTCCTGAAAATGATCCTGAGTGGTCCATTGAACTTGTAGAACCTAGAGTGGGTTTGAGGATTGAAAGCATGGTAGCAAATTCTATACTACGTCAATTGAGTCATTGTGGAATGACTCATGACAGGCTGGTGGCAGCCTGTCAATTGAGCCAACCCTGCAGGCATAAATTACTTCGTTCTTCTAAAATATTGCACTTTTGAATAATCCGATCCAGACTAATATTCTCTTCTTCCTGAAGCAATTTTTTCACTGTGAAATGGAAACTCCACAAATTAGAACTGTTTTGCTTCCTATAGTAGTCCTGACTTGTATTTGGCAGCCATTCTCTTGACTTCCGTGCTAAACTTTTCGAATGTTTGTCCTGCACCTCGTTTGTAGGAAAATGATCTATACAACTTGTAAACCAAATTTTCTTTTGGCAGAAAATGGGCTTCAAATTTGTCCCAGAAGACATTAAGCTCGTCTTTTTTATCCTCCTGTAACTGGAAAGTTGTGTACCTTTAACCTTTCTCGTATATAATGTAGTGCTTGAACATGAACACACTGTATGGCTTCACTTATTGATTTCTCTTGGAGCTATATAATTTACGCAGCGAAATTAGTTCCAATTCTCTTAAATATTAGGCATTCCAATAAGCAAAACACACAGTGTTGAGTTTTTGTATCTCCCAATATCACAAAATGTTGTACTATATGGAAACTATTGGTGAAAGAAGGAATACTTAGCATAACCATAAAAAATGAACATTTCTAGCCACGCTCTTGCAGAAGTGGTTGATGCTTTAAAACGGCATTGGAGTCACCTATCGAAGAATCAGAGGAGCACTTTGCCATCTACCATTAAATTTGTTATATGGCTGAATCTGATATTTTCAACATCAAGGGCAACGAGACTCGAAACAGATTTAGTTGTACTTAAAATTAATACGGGAGATGTTCAGCCGATACGCCAATATCCAAAGGGTCCCTCTGGTTTCCAAAAGCCAAAAGTTTACTGAATGACATTCTAAAAAAAGGCCTCATGGAAAATCATTTAGTTCATGGTCGTCGCCTGTCGTTCTTATAAAGAAGAAACACGGTTCAACAATGGTTTTGTGTCGACTACAGGAAAGTTAATGATCTGAACAAGAAAGACAGTTATCCATTGCCGTGAATAGATGACACTTTAACAAGTTTATCAGGATTTTAGGCAGCATTTTGCTCGAAAAGAGTTGGTTTTGGAAGCGGGTACCATTTGGCAAAAATGGTTTTGAACTGACGAGGTGACATACCTAAAGTCGACCATTCTGGTAAAGAATGTCACCTTTTGTGGCTTTAGTGGTTACGTGTGTTTAATCCTGGAAAATGTGTAATGTGGTGGTGAAGTCCATTGTAAATGCATTTTTTAAGAAAATGTATTGCGTTGTAAGCACACTTGCACAATAGGCACACTGCCTATTTTTACTTTCGATGAAAAAGTTCTAGGCACTTTCAGCTGCTGGATCCACATTTGTTGAGCTGACAACTTTTATGAGGTTTTGGGTATGCGTGGGGCAAATAAAATTGAGTGAATGTGGGACTTACGCAGAGAAAATTAGGTTTGATTGGATTGTTTCGGAGCTTCTTATTCATGACTCTGCATTAAAGAGTTTCAGCATGTCGTTAGCTTTGGAGGAAAGAGCATGCGAGGAACATTTCTAAGGAACAACTTTCCATATTAGTGATAGTTTTTTTCTTCAGTGAAGACAAGGTGTGTGTGATCCCCACCATGGCGTCCAGAGTATAGCTGACTTAACAACAAAGTTGGGTGTTTTCTTTGTGCATCCTGTGTCAGTAATGTCTAGATATTCGTTCAGTGACTTACAGATGAACGAGACATTAATCAAGTGTGTAGACTTCCTGACCGTACTTTTGAAATTTTGTAAACTTGACTGTCATTGCTACGGATATGGAAAAGATGTCCCACAAGTTCAGCGAATTTTGTGACGTAACAGACCCAATGGAACTACATGAAAAGGCTACCGTGACCAGATCGGCGCCAATCCTGACCACCAGGCATCTTCTCCAGCTTGGAGTTGAATACGAGAGGGGCCATTCGCAGGTTTCTCTTTTTTGTTCAAACTAAAGAAAATGTTTTTGCTGACGATATGTTAACCGGTGCAGATTAAAACATAACAGACGCCTAGCTTGACAAATGCGAGTTGCTGATGTTCTGATGGGTGCTTCTTTTCATTTAAAAACGTGGAGATCGAATTGGCCTCAACTTGAAGTGGTAATTAACGTAACTGATCAGGCTGATTTTGTCGACTTGTTAAGCAATACACAAAGACTTTCGAAAATGTCCCAATTTTTGAGTTCCCCCAGTTCATTGAGGCTACTCAGCGCCAGGAAAAATGTTCATAATTGATCAGATACCGCGCAAGAAAATAATACAAGGATTTTGTGTTTCACTGATATATGTGTATCAAAATCAAAAGATAATAGCACTGCTATTCGTATGGTGAAGTTAAGTAAGTATGTAGTTGTGTGAGCAGATTCTGCCATTAAATGTTATGCTTTGAAAAGGAAATAAAGGATGTTTCCGAAATTATTATCTTGATAATTTTTTGATAGGTTATTTTCGACTTTAAGATGTGTAGTAAATTGGCGGATAGAGACAATAAGTCAAAAAACTACGAACTGATCCGACGTTTCGTTTAATTCAACTTACACTTTATCAGGGCTCGAGTTAGGTCGAAATAAAAATTATAAAAAGCATTAATTACAAGTGGGCAACTTTAGACACAGTTTGCACAATTAAAATATTTACACGGCATTAAAACAAAGCACACGAATCACGATCAAAAGACGAGGTGGGACAACACAAAATAAAACAGAACAAGCAGCTCACTGTCGAATGAAAATTCTTGTCCCAATCCGCCAATTTACTACACATTTTACTAATTCCTGTGGCACAATCTCCATATTGGTTGATTCTCGACTTTCTTTAGAGAATAATCTCGAGAACATTGTTGTTCTTGATTACTTTTTACTCATCACCTCCGTTTTATTAAATTACCCGTAATTTGAACTATGCATACCAGTGACCAACCCACCACTCTGATAATAATAATTATTTAATGTAATAGTTCTCAGATAATCTATCGAGGTGTAACGATATTTGTTGATTATAACGTGATCATTGGGTAGGTCTTTTCGTACAGATGCTCTATCTAATGGAATTATTTGATGTGGAATAATTGCTTTCACCAATATATTCAGAAAGCGAAAGTCAAGCAGATTATTTTAGAAAAGAAATTCGTTATTAAATAGTCATATGAGGGTTATGTATCGGTCTTTTCGTACAGTTGCTCTGTCGAATGGAATTATTTGATGTGGAATAATTACATTCACCAATATATTCAGAAAGCGAGAATCAAGCAGATTATTTTGGGTAAGAAATTCTTAAATAAATAGTTATATAACGGTTGTGTTTCATTTCTAAACGTCAGTAGAGGACGTTGAAGTTAAGACATACCTGCCTACTCTTTTCAAATGCATGGAGTCCTTTAACAGGAGATACCACAGAATAGGGCGTTTGCGCTTTGGCCTAAGGACTTGATTTTCATACCCATGTCTAGGATTCTATACCAGAGGAAACTTTTCAAATAATTGTATGAGATTGAAGTGACTAACCTGAACTTAAAGTAGAATTTATATCTGTCAGACATAAATTGTAGTGTGTTGTTGCTATTATGGCCATTTTAGCGACGTTCTGTAGAGTCGCAATCAACTTTAAATTCTGGCTCTAGAAGAACCTACATGGGCGTATCAAAAATCGTTTAACGCCATGTACTACGGCTCTACAAAGTGATTTCATATTAGCATCAAAATATGCATCTACTGTAGATATGATAGATTTCCGTAGAAAGTTTAGTATTCCAGTATTAAATATTTAGTAGGTACTCCATATAATCATATATCTGGTTCAGTGTCATTACTAGGGGTACTGTTAATTTTTTTTACATCTTCACACTGTTCATTGGGCTTATTAGCTACCAGAGTAGTTACTGTAGGTTCTTAATTTCTTATTTTTATACCTATCCACGATCATTCGAGCTGTACTATCTCTGGTCGTTATTAAGTGTAACAGGCCAATTTCTAGATTATTTCCTGCATTGAAATATATTTTCTATATTCAGAGATATTTAACTTTAAGTTCGAGCAATTTAGTTATTATACTGTCTATTTTCATCGTCTTCCTGTCACAAGGCTTCTTCCAGTTTGATGATAAATACTATCAGCAGAAAGATGGTTTGGCTACTGGTAACTGTTTGTGACCTCTTCTTGAAGAGAGTTTCAGAGATTATCTGGATAATAATTTCATATTTACCAACGATAATAGAGAGATCTTCCACTGGTTTAGAAATTCGGGTAACAGCTTGAACTCAACTGCCATGAACGTTGGCTTGTGGTACCGTTTAACGAAAATTGGCTTGAGTCGGTCGGTTGAGGCTGTGGTTGGTTGCTAATTGATGTTGATCTTGAAGGCCAAGTCAGATTTGCGGTCAATGACTTTATAAGGGCTATTATAAGGAAGCTGCAATGGCCTCTTAACTGCATTAACTCTATGAAAAACATGGGAACCACTACACAACTCATTAAGAACTAACTAAGATGAGCCGCAAGAATTCGACCAACTGACTGCATATGTAACATGAAATTTTCTAGAAATGGCTGCGGATCAGGAAGCATTTTAACATCTGCGAATAATTCACCAGGAAGCGGTAATGTGGTTCCATAGATGATCTCCTCAGCTGTCGCTTTCCAATCTTCCGTAAAGCTTATTGTTTTCCAGGAGACCTAACTCCCAGGAGAACGGTAGGCAGCACTGTAGGCACCATTCATAGCTCTCGTGACACATGATATAGCGGTTTATGTACCTTTTTGACGATTAGTTGTCTACCTTCAACCATAAAACCAAATAACTTAATGCTGCTGTAAACTGCCAAAAGTTCACGATCGTAATTATGTAATTTTCCTTTGCTGTTCTACTTCCCATTTGTGATCTGTTCCGGGACTGCACCCATCGCTTGGTCTGATGCATCTGTAAATAGAGATGCGTTATCCTTCGAATGGGCAATGAGAGAAGCTTCTGCCAGTTGTTTCTTGCAATGCTCAAATGCTTCGCTCAACTCTTAAGTCCATGCAATGAGCCGTTTATCCTTTTTTGATCTAGCGAATAGAGCGTGAAGGGGTGTTTGCGACGCAGCTGAATTTTTGTGAAAACGTCTATAAAAATTAATTATTCCCAAGAATCTTTGAAGGTCAGAAAGGGTTTTGGGTTTGTTGAAGTTCTGGATTGCTGCAACTCGCTCAGGAAGTGGTTGGGTTCCCATTTCATTAATCAGGTGGCACAAGTAGACGATCTCTTTCTTAATAAAGAGACATTTGCAACGTTCATGGTGACATTATGGTCATGCAAGCGTTAAAGAACTTTCGTCAGATAGTGTAAACGTTCTTCTTCACGTGTTGATGCTATCAATATATCGTCAATGTAACAAAATCCAAACCTCGTAAAATCTCATTCATGAATGGTGACGTTGATTGAGCAGCATTCCAGAGTCCAAATATCATTATGTTGAGCATGTGTTGAACAGTTTTTTGGAATGATCGTCAGGAGCCAGAGGAATCTGATGATAGGCCCTCACTAGATCCAATGTTGAGAAAACTTTGCAGCCATCCAGCCATCTGTGATGCTGTTTAAGTCTTCTGTGGTCTCCTCATGATCTCCAATCACCTGTCTTTTTAGGTCCCTGATGCAATGAACTGGCCGATGTATTACTAGAAGGACTGCAAATACCTTGTTTTACCACAAATTAAAACTCTGCTTTGGCAATTTTGACTTTGGCTTTTCTGGTGTTAATTTTCTGGGCTGTTCTGCCATTGGTAGAACTTTGGTTGTAACGTGATGTTGAACATTTTGTTTGGGAGTTGGGCCTATCTGTGAAGGTGTTCTATAGCTGCAAAATCTTTAACAAATTCTGAACAACTGGAATCTCTGCTAACAGTATAGATGTTTGGAATTTGCTTCTTAGGTTTTGATATGTAGACGACACCTTTGTTATTTGGAATCAAGGCGAGGGTGGAATTCAATTTTTTTTCTTATACCTCAACATAAACCCAAAAATTCAATTTACTATGGAAATGGAAAAGGAGAGAGGGCTACAGTTTTGGATATTTTAGTATCAAGGAAACCAAATGGAAAATTGACGCATACCATTTAAAGAAAACCGTCACACACTGGCCGATAATCAACGGATCAAACCATCATCCGAGACAAAGAAGAGAAACCCTAGAAACGCTCTTGTGAGAGCCGGCTGAATTAGAAAAAGAAATGAAGCATCTTGAAAGAGACTTCGGTTGGAACGGATATGGTAAGGAGGAGATTGATAAAAAAAGCGACAAAGAAATGGGAAGAAAATGGGAAGTGATAAAGAAAAACGTGGTTGAGCTACTCTACCGTAGATACAGACACGTAGTCACGGATCAGATTTACAGGCTATTGGAAGAACACAAAGTAAAAACTGTTTTTGTTTTTAAATCTACTCGCACCATTCGACAGAGAAAAGAGAGGTCGGTCAAATAAAAGCGGGGGATCCTCTATCACTACCAAAATTTGCAACAGGTTCCATGCAGCTGTGGCTCGGTATAGGCACAAGCAAACGCAGTATTAACACGATATTAAGGAAAGCATATGGAGTTGCAAGCTGGAACAAACACAAAAGTTAGTGGTATCAGAGCACGCTCTCTTTTTGAAAGTCAGGATATTATTTTCAACAAGGTGAATATCTTTCAATTCGGTTCAAGACTAACCATAGAAGTGAGATTTTTAAGAACGAGAACATCTTCAACAGGAATGAATAATTTGTCTTAAACTTAGACTGCGTCACTATCCGTGAATAAGATGGCCCCAGATAAAAGAGCCAGGCAGGACTATTGCCTTTTACTCTTATCATCGCTGTAGGCCGGACCAGTCTGTTGCAGAAATTTCGGCTAACTTTGTCCCTTCTGTAGCAATTTTAAAGAGTATTTGGCTATTTCTGGGTTCTGTAATTTAGATTGGAAGCTAGTTCTGCATCATACGTCTTGTGCGCCTAAGCACCGCCCCACCCCTTCCCTTTTTCTTCAGCTTGAGCATGGCTGTCAGGGTGTAAATAAGTACGACGGTTCACTAGTCGAATCATTCAGCGTCGAAAAGAGAAGTCACTTCCCTCATTGTCTCCTCGCCTTTGATAATGTCCTCTGTAGTTGTGCACCCCGGCTTCGAAGGTAGCAAATCATTTTAGAATAATACAGATTTGTATCTCCAACAATAACAACATATGAAGCTTGAAATCAAAAACTGATTTCCGGTTCTTGGCCCTAATATATATGTTAGAATGATACAGCACATCTAGCCTGTGTCTGGTGCATATAGCCCTATCTGTTGATAGGAGCTTCGTTGATTTCAAGGTTCATAGCATTCGGTTATGGAGTTAGATCGAAGTACTGCATGTGAGGTAGATACATTTATCAATCGATGAAGCCATTCATGGTCAGTATCTGCATTATGTGCAGTACAAAATGTCGATTCAACGAAACAGATGGCGCCAGTAGGACTAGCCTGCCATCGCCGTGTGGACATTTGGCTTTAAATTTTCAATAATTTGATTTTGAGGTGTGAGATCATCAGAGTGACTCAACTGACGAGCTCTAGTCGGAGCGAAACGCGTCTTGGGAGGTAACGCTATGATGATCTCACACAACCATTCGGTGAATTTTTTAACTAGGTAGAAGATTATTCTTCGGTAACAGATAGTCCTTTATGCACCGGACACAGGCTAGATGTGCTTTATCATTCTTACAAGAACAACATATAACTAGAGTTAAATGATTGAGTGAAATTTAACTGAATCATAAATTCAGTTCCTACAAATGCCTGGGCATCTGGCAACACTGGCTATCTTTCGATTGTGTGCGGCTATGTTGCTATAAGGTGATATTCGACGTGGTCGGATATTGAAAATTTTGGAATTTGAGAGTAAAATTATTTCATTTTGGCCTCTATCAAATCATTTGTTCGTTAAAGTTATTTACATAAAACTTTACACAAGGTTGGTTGATGGTCTAGTTGTAGTTAGAAATAAATAATCAGTTTTAATTTCCCAAAAGTTTCACTTGTGTTTTCTTTATGTTTAGTTTTAAATTTATTGTGAAATGGTTGGAGGGTAGAATACGTAGACGATACATTAGTCTATTTGCCTTGCTGACCTTACCTTGTAGAGTTTTATGCTTTTTTCAAATATTAGTCCTTACAAACTTCACTTTTGCGCCATACGTCACAATACAAAGAAAAATTGATTTTTGATAAAGTTTGGGCATGGATCTTCTTTTCATCATTATCTTTTATCTATATTCTTCAACCATCATTATCTGTGTCTATATACCTACCTATTAATTTCATTAAATCGCACTGCAATTGAGTGCAAGTATCTGCCTGTTCATTTTGAACCAATATGTGACAATTCCTTGAGAGTTTTTTAAGGGCATTGCCCAAAAATTGTCTTACATATGGCCAAAGAAGCAGGTCTTGCATCTATGTCTAAATAGGATGAAATTACGGGTATATCACATGTTATGCTCATGGAAAAGAATTGAAATATTTGACATATCCCATTTTATAATCAGGAAAAAGACGAGCAGTAATCGAAAATAGAAACGGATCATTTTTTAACAGTACCGTAATATCAGTCTTTACAAGAAAAGTCCTAACAGACATTAATTGCACTTATCTACAGATGGCATATGCACATGCGAAAGCTTCTAATAACCCTATAATCACGCTATTCCTATTTCTAAGCTGAAATAAATTTCAAACGTGGTAAATACGTAATCTACTACGTACTTGCAGCCCAGTAATAAACAAATTCCTTAATGCGTGTGGACTTAATTGCTATAACTGATAATTTATATTCCGTTGCAGGGATAAAGACTTTTTAACTAATAGCTTTCTAATTAAGTTAGTAAGCATGCGCCAATTATGAATATAATATGAAGAATAACATGTGCTATGTCTGATGAACGTTAAATCTCTCAAACATTTTCTTCAGCTTACAAAACAGGGTTCTTCTTTAAATGATGATAAGTGGTTTTGTCAAAATAATAACAAAGTAAACATACGGGTGAAGTCGGAGCTATATGCAAAATAGCCTGAATATTCAGAGGGTCACGGATGGGTTAGGTAGGTATAAAACTATTATATTAGGGGTTACCATCATCAATATGTCTCAGGCATTATGAACCTATAATTTTCAAAATTTTAACAAAATCGCGTGTTCTTATTCGGCCAGGGGCATCTGCCCTGTCTTAGTTATTAACCGGCTGTTCGTAATCTGGGCGAGCATTACTTTAATTCCTTAGCGTGTAAAGTGTTTTTTTACTCCTACAGGGATATTTTCGGTTTTCTTAACCACATTACGGAATGGTTAAGTAGGCAATTGCAGCTAACTAAACTCCTATTTGTGAGATATGAGAGAGACCAATCATGAGCAATTTTATCTGTGGGACACAAACGCGCCCGATCTAAGGATTTAATGTTTTATAATTGTTTTAAGAACGTTTCTGCAACATTTTTTTATGAGAATAGATTAATGCTAATAATACGCAAAATGGGTACTACATAAAACTTAATTGTACTGAAAATATACTTTATTATTGCTCCAGTAACATATACAAGATAGTTATGTAAACGCTTAAAGAATATTAATAAAGCTTTTATACTAGAGAATAATGTTATTACTAATACACCTATTGGGCCAAAGAGAGTAAATATACCCTTATAGAATAATATTCGAACTGCTATGTAACATTCCCACATATTTTGTATCGTTGTAAGCACTGACACGGTTTTGTTACACAAAGAAGTTCAATGAAAGATTTTGATTATGTTGCAATTTTAAAGAAAATTGTTTTACATTTAAAATATTTCCTAAAATTTATCTAGCAATATCTCGGTGGTAATTGAGATGGTGGAGTCAAGACACAGCATGTATAACTTAAAGAAAAATGTATAAAAATAAACACTATTTTATTAGACTATTCAAAATGGATTCCATAATCGTTATCTAAAGTTCTTTAAAAAATGGCTTTCTTCTATAAATCTCATAAGTTCCCTTTATAAAACAATTAAGTTTCTCTTGCACTTTTAATAAAATTGGTAAACTCTACCAAAAGACTTGTTTACACAGGGCCGTATTTACAAAATGTTACTTGACCAACTAATCGAAATGACAACGCTTTATAGATCATTTCAGAACAGCTGTTTTTGATTACGTCCGCCATACTTTATTGTGGGACAAACAAACCATGTAGCCAAACATACGAAACTTGTAACTTTCTGTGTTTATACAGAAAGGGTCAACACGCATTCTGACAATTCAGATGTCGTTGGTATCTTTAGGGTAACAAATCTTTTATTAAAACAATACTTTCCTGTTGGTATTCACATTTTTTCACATTATTTTTCCCCTTACTTTTTCCACCTTACCGATTTTAAAACAACATAAATAAATTTAGTATAAAAGTATAAAAAAAATAGTAAGAACGGCAACCCCGCCGCCGGTTTATTAATTTGAAATAATTTGAAAGTGTAAATGTTTGAATAACATCGATTTTGTTGGTTTGAACATTGAAACTTATTGTAAAAGTCGTGTATTTCTAATTTTTCTGCCGAAAATGTTTAGAAGTGAATATTACTTTAAGCTTACTGGTGACGTCAAGTATCCTTATGACCAGAAAGTGGAAGTTATAAACAATATTGATCCTTACTCCCTTTCGCCACAAGATTTGAGACTCCCATTTTGTGATTTGCCAAATGTGACTTTACTGGATCTTTCAGACTATTTTATTTTAAAGCACAGTTATTATACGTAGGTATTATAAGCAGCAGTTGAAAGCATATAAAAATCTTCAAGCTTTTAAACTGTATGAATCCAGTATAGCCAAAGTTATAGCTTATGCGGTTTTTTTTATAGTTTTTGCTACAGGCTTCACGTCAAGACGCATATGCATTTTTTTTCACAAAACGAACCAAATTGAGTTTAACCATTCAGGCAGAAATTCAACCAATTGTCAGCTGTGTTTTCTCCTTATATTTAGTACGTACTTAGGGCAGGATAACTTGACTTTATAAAACTGGGCATTAGCATAACTACATAACTTTTCAATTCCATCAGAAATCTCATTAAAGTAAAGTTCTTATTAAAGGTGTTTATCAAGATTATGTTAGGTTAAGGGAGGAATCACTGGGTGTACACATTTTGCAGATTTAGTTGTAGGTATTCAAAAGAATTTATGGTGAATTAAATTAAATTTTTTAATAGATTTCCTCAAAATTCACGAGTCATTTACCCCAGAGGTATAATTACTGGTGAGTTTTATTGTGAGCATATAGGATATTTAGTGAAATTTAATTGAATTTAGTGAAATTCAAGGAAATTTTACTTGACACTTAGTGGAATGAATTTGAACATATTTTATGAAATGATTTACCTCTCGTGTTAGGTGCTGTGTGAACATGTGATAAGACAAGATATCAATTTACCTACACAATAAGCCTCATTTGCAAGGTTGTGGTTCAACAGAGTCAAGTGGGCTGTGAATCAAGAAATCTCTCATCAAGTTAAAAAATGTACATATGTTGGTCAAGTGCAGACATTTTGTTGCAAAGGAGGCAGAAACTGTCATAAAATTACCATGACTGCCATAAAAGTACATAGGTAACTTCAGATATAAGAAAGTGCATGAATGCAAAATGGAAATTATTTTCACTTGTATTTTAATGTGAGAGATCTCTTTCTTTGAGTTGTTGAAAGAAAATGGTGGGGTGACAACTTGAGTGAAATTAATTTTATCTAAATGTTTTATTACTCCAACTTTTTGGGTCAAAAATTCATACCTAACTTGAGAACTTCTTTCTGAACTTTTCTGTTGAACACTCGGATGAACTAGTACTATTACATGTAAGTCATTCACTTGTTATTGACATCAAGTAAGCATTGGAAATTAGACTTTGACAATTTTTATTGTATTTCCTCAACATGTGCTGAAAGGAGATACTTAGGTTTAAAAAAAAATGAGGATTTCAAAGATAATGAGATAACAAAAAGAAGTGAATAATTTGTATTTACCTATTCACAAAAGTATAGCATCTCATTAGCCTTGGAAATTTGTCTTTGACATTGTTTGCCAATCTTTTTGACATAGGCACTTAAAGGAAAGGTGGGTGGACAAAAAATTAACATTCCATAGGCACTGAAAT
This sequence comes from Taphrorychus bicolor, assembly GCA_951812265.1. Lineage (NCBI taxonomy): Eukaryota > Metazoa > Arthropoda > Insecta > Coleoptera > Curculionidae > Taphrorychus > Taphrorychus bicolor. The sequence continues at coordinate 11,401,588 of OX638307.1, forward strand.
GCCTTAAAATCCTGAATGCCGAATATACAATGCATTTGTTCTGAATACCTGTTTATTGTATTTAATATTATTAGTGTAAATTTGTAGTATTGTTACAGTTGTATTAATTGTTACTTAATATCACTTTTATTGACATGCTCACAACTGCATATAAAAACATGTTGTGTCATATAATTTCACAGTGAAAATAATATACTTAATGTTACTATATCTACCTGCCGAATATCCAAAAACAATTTGTGTACTTTTTGCAACGTTGACACCCTATCCTGACTTCAGAGAGAATCGGATCGGAAGCTCCAAAATGACATTATAAAACCCCACTTAGTAGTGTTTATAATTTAACCAGCAGCAAGCCACACTTAGCTAGCTACAACCTTTGACAACAATTGAAGCTCCTCCTTGAAACATTATAAAATATTTTTGTAATGCTTTTATTCCAGCCAATGTACCAAATTCTTGAATGTAAGACATGAAATATGAAATAAGAAATGAAAGTCTTGTAAAAGGATTCTATGTGGTTGGTCTAATGACAAATTTGGAGAAGTATTTAATTGGTAAGTTTAACAGGACTTTTATAAAAGGATAGTATGTACTCAGAACTGCATATAAAAACATGTTGTGTCATATAATTTCACAGTGAAAATAATATACTTAATGTTACTATATCGACCTGCCTAATATCCAAAAACAGTTTGTGTACTTTGCAACGTTGACACCCTGTCCTGACTTCAGAGAGAATCGGATCGGAAGCTCCAAAATGACATTATAAAACCCCACTTAGTAGTGTTTATAATTTAACCAGCAGCAAGCCACACTTAGCTAGCTACAACCTTTGACAACAATTGAAGCTCCTCCTTGAAACATTATAAAATATTTTTGTAATGCTTTTATTCCAGCCAAGGTACCAAATTCTTGAATGTAAGACATGATATATGAAATAAGAAATAAAAGTCTTGTAAAAGGATTCTATGTGGTTGGTCTAATGACAAATTTTGAGAAGTATTTAACTGGTAAGTTTAACAGGACTTTTATAAAAGGATAGTATGTACTCAGAACTGCATATAAAAACATGTTGTGTCATATAATTTCACAGTGAAAATAATATACTTAATGTTACTATATCTACCTGCCTAATATCCAAAAACAATTTGTGTACTTTGCAACGTTGACACAGAGAGAATCGGATCGGAAGCTCCAAAATGACATTATAAAACCCCACTTAGTAGTGTTTATAATTTAACCAGCAGCAAGCCACACTTAGCTAGCTACAACCTTTGACAACAATTGAAGCTCCTCCTTGAAACATTATAAAATATTTTTGTAATGCTTTTATTCCAGCCAATGTACCAAATTCTTGAATGTAAGACATGAAATATGAAATAAGAAATGAAAGTCTTGTAAAAGGATTCTATGTGGTTGGTCTAATGACAAATTTTGAGAAGTATTTAATTGGTAAGTTTAACAGGACTTTTATAAAAGGATAGTATGTACTCAGAACTGCATATAAAAACATGTTGTGTCATATAATTTCACAGTGAAAATAATATACTTAATGTTACTATACCTACCTGCCTAATATCCAAAAACAATTTGTGTACTTTTTGCAACGTTGACACCCTGTCCTGACTTCAGAGAGAATCGGATCGGAAGCTCCAAAATGACATTATAAAACCCCACTTAGTAGTGTTTATAATGTAACCAGCAGCAAGCCACACTTAGCTAGCTACAACCTTTGACAACAATTGAAGCTCCTCCTTGAAACATTATAAAATATTTTTGTAATGCTTTTATTCCAGCCAATGTACCAAATTCTTGAATGTAAGACATGAAATATGAAATAAGAAATGAGAGTCTTGTAAAAGGATTCTATGTGGTTGGTCTAATGAAAAATTTTGAGAAGTATTTAAATGGTAAGTTTAACAGGACTTTTATAAAAGGATAGTATGTACTCAGAACTGCATATAAAAACATGTTGTGTCATATAATTTCACAGTGAAAATAATATACTTAATGTTACTATATCTACCTGCCTAATATCCAAAAACAATTTGTGTACTTTTTGCAACGTTGACACCCTGTCCTGACTTCAGAGAGAATCGGATCGGAAGCTCCAAAATGACATTATAAAACCCCACTTAGTAGTGTTTATAATTTAACCAGCAGCAAGCCACACTTAGCTAGCTACAACCTTTGACAACAATTGAAGCTCCTCCTTGAAACATTATAAAATATTTTTGTAATGCTTTTATTCCAGCCAATGTACCAAATTCTTGAATGTAAGACATGAAATATGAAATAAGAAATGAAAGTCTTGTAAAAGGATTCTATGTGGTTGGTCTAATGACAAATTTTGAGAAGTATTTAATTGGTAAGTTTAACAGGACTTTTATAAAAGGATAGTATGTACTCAGAACTGCATATAAAAACATGTTGTGTCATATAATTTCACAGTGAAAATAATATACTTAATGTTACTATATCTACCTGCCTAATATCCAAAAACAATTTGTGTACTTTGCAACGTTGACACCCTGTCCTGACTTCAGAGAGAATCGGATCGGAAGCTCCAAAATGACATTATAAAACCCCACTTAGTAGTGTTTATAATTTAACCAGCAGCAAGCCACACTTAGCTAGCTACAACCTTTGACAACAATTGAAGCTCCTCCTTGAAACATTATAAAATATTTTTGTAATGCTTTTATTCCAGCCAATGTACCAAATTCTTGAATGTAAGACATGAAATATGAAATAAGAAATGAAAGTCTTGTAAAAGGATTCTATGTGGTTGGTCTAATGACAAATTTTGAGAAGTATTTAATTGGTAAGTTTAACAGGACTTTTATAAAAGGATAGTATGTACTCAGAACTGCATATAAAAACATGTTGTGTCATATAATTTCACAGTGAAAATAATATACTTAATGTTACTATATCTACCTGCCTCATATCCAAAAACAATTTGTGTACTTTGCAACGTTGACACCCTGTCCTGATTTCAGAGAGAATCGGATCGGAAGCTCCAAAATGACATTATAAAACCCCACTTAGTAGTGTTTATAATTTAACCAGCAGCAAGCCACACTTAGCTAGCTACAACCTTTGACAACAATTGAAGCTCCTCCTTGAAACATTATAAAATATTTTTGTAATGCTTTTATTCCAGCCAATGTACCAAATTCTTGAATGTAAGACGTGAAATATGAAATAAGAAATGAAAGTCTTGTAAAAGAATTCTATGTGGTTGGTCTAATGACAAATTTTGAGAAGTATTTAATTGGTAAGTTTAACAGGACTTTTATAAAAGGATAGTATGTACTCAGAACTGCATATAAAAACATGTTGTGTCATATAATTTCACAGTGAAAATAATATACTTAATGTTACTATATCTACCTGCCTAATATCCAAAAACAATTTGTGTACTTTGCAACGTTGACACCCTGTCCTGACTTCAGAGAGAATCGGATCGGAAGCTCCAAAATGACATTATAAAACCCCACTTAGTAGTGTTTATAATTTAACCAGCAGCAAGCCACACTTAGCTAGCTACAACCTTTGACAACAATTGAAGCTCCTCCTTGAAACATTATAAAATATTTTTGTAATGCTTTTATTCCAGCCAATGTACCAAATTCTTGAATGTAAGACATGAAATATGAAATAAGAAATGAAAGTCTTGTAAAAGGATTCTATGTGGTTGGTCTAATGAAAAATATTGAGAAGTATTTAAATGGTAAGTTTAACAGGACTTTTATAAAAGGATAGTATGTACTCAGAACTGCATATAAAAACATGTTGTGTCATATAATTTCACAGTGAAAATAATATACTTAATGTTACTATATCTACCTGCCTAATATCCAAAAACAATTTGTGTACTTTTTGCAACGTTGACACCCTGTCCTGACTTCAGAGAAAATCGGATCGGAAGCTCCAAAATGGCATTATAAAACCCCACTTAGTAGTTTTTATAATTTAACCAGCACCAAGCCACACTTAGCTAGCTACAACCTTTGACAACAATTGAAGCTCCTCCTTGAAACATTATAAAATATTTTTGTAATGCTTTTATTCCAGCCAATGTACCAAATTCTTGAATGTAAGACATGAAATATGAAATAAGAAATGAAAGTCTTGTAAAAGGATTCTATGTGGTTGGTCTAATGACAAATTTTGAGAAGTATTTAAATGGTAAGTTTAACAGGACTTTTATAAAAGGATAGTATGTACTAAAATAGTGGTATTAAGCGAAACATCTTGGACTTCTATTGTCTATATTGAGTTTTGTTACACGATGTTTCAAGCAATGGAATTCAAGCATCTGCTCGTTTTCAAGTGAAATTGAAACAAGCAGAGATTCCAGTCTCACTTGAAAACGAGCAGAGATTCCACTGCTCAAAACGTCGAGTAAAAAAACTCAATAAAGACAATGGAAGTCCAAGATGTTTCGCTCGTACATCATGTTCGTTCGTACATCATTGTCTACGACTTTTAACAGAAATAGTGGTATGTTTAAAATCAGATAGTATGTTTAAATGTCCACAGAACTTTCTTATGTTGACAAAATATAAACATGTCTTGTACATAGTTGGACTAAAGATGAATTTAGAAGACAAGTATTTAATTGGCAAGTTCAGCAGGACTTTTATAAAAGGATAGTAGTATGTTTAAAAGTAAATAAAATGTTTAAAGTATTTTAGAATAAATATCTATAATATATATACACATACATATGATAGTACCTATGTTTAAAAATGACTAGACATTCTTACAATGAAAAACTATAAACACACAATACTGTATGGATCAGAACCAATTACATACCTACAACTTTTTGGAGGGCCTGTAAAAAGGCATGATTTTTGGTTAACTAATTATTTCTAAAATGCTCATGTTAATATCAGATTTTTGTGTGCTTAAGTTTAAATTAAAATTAAACCACCTCATTATCAAATTATGTATTTGTCTTGCTGACACAACTTTTGACTGGAGGCTCTTAAAATTATTGTATAAAACTTCCTTTGCCTAAAAGAAACAACGTAGTAATATACTTATTACCTAAGCTCTATTTACAAATCATACCTGTGTTTGGATCACACTTAGCTCTTCTAAAATTCCTTTCAAGAACTGAAATTCTAGCTGAACAACCAGTTTGTCTTTCAGGGCAATGCAGATTTCCCTACAATTTTAAACATAAATTAGTAGGTATGCTCCAGTATACCTGCACATATACCTATCTAAATACTTTTTAAGAAAAATTAGGTACTGTTGAACTTACCAGTTATGAAATATCAGGTAATACGTCTTGCTAAGTAATTTTTGCTTCCTTTAAGGCTTGAAAATCAAACCCAAGCATTTCCACTTCCATGTTCAGTGTTCACTAACCAGGCAAATCAGGAAATCGAAATAATTAAACGGTATTTCATTATTTCAATTATCTCATTCGGTACGCATTTGAACATAAACGACATTACAAGAATAGGACATTTCCAATGAGGGCATAATCGAAAGCAACAGTTCAGATGATAATTAGGCAGCTTAGAGGCTTTACGGGATACTTGTAGTTAAAGATATCTTAAATCAAACATGAAATATGATGATTTTGATGATAAAGATCGATTTTGAAGTTTCGTCTGACAGTGACATTTTTGAAGGTTAATCCGCCATATTGCCTTGAGGGGCAAACATGTCAAATGACGTAATCTTGGAATCGTCTATTAAAACGTCAATGTACACTGTCATCCAACGAGGACTGAACAGGGCAGTTTTGACAATCGAGGTGATGTTATTATTACTTGTTTCCTTTCTCGAAGGCGCATGATGCCCTTTTTGATGCAGCATCAAATGTTCAAATACTCAATTTGAAAATCTCAGTTGAAAACTGTGATTCGATTTCAAATTATACAAATTTACTATTGAAGACTCGATTAAAGCTTATGAGTACTTGTCTAATGGTTGCAATAAATGTTTTGCTTGCCAAAAAAAGCATTTTCTACCGCTTCTATGTAATGAGAAAAAATCATCAGAGTCCCTTTAACATGTAAACGTCAGTTCTCTATTTCATTTGGTTTTTGATCTATGAGAACATATAATAAATACAACGCTGTCAAATATTGAGGAAAAGAATTAAAAAAAGAATTAAAAAAAATAGTGAGAATTTGAGCGCTGACGTGATTTTTGATGGCCGACTCAGTAGTAATCACCTTTAAGCCGTAAACGTCAGTTCCCTATCTCTTTGGTTTTCGATTTACAACCTAGTGCTGACAAATAATGAGGACACGACTTCGAAAAAGGTTTTGAAAAATTTAGTACAGGGGTTATTGGTGATGACCGACTCAATAGTGACCACAACAACGTTGCCAGATTTGTTCTTGAGAAGATATTGTTACGATTCGCAGCAACGCCGCATGGGAGGCGGGGCAACGCATGGGAGCGTGTTGGTTGGTGGAGCTTCGCGACCTATCCGCGCTGCGTCATGGCTTACACGAGTGATTTATTGCTCGTCTGGCTTAATCTAGAAGGCAGTTGTTTACAACCGTTTTTTTTATGTGAGATTATTCAAGAATTCTTATAAAGAACTTTCTAGGTTTTTCTGTAATTTTAGGATTGTATATAAAAGGCGCATAGAGCGGCGGTTAAGAGTAGTCTTATTTTAAGCGAGCTATAAGTAAGTTAATGTACGAAACGATATTAGAAGGCTATAAAGTGTTAAAGTAGCGAGTTATTTAGTAGTCGTGTGTATTTGTGGAATAAATAAATAGTGTTTTCGTGTTAAATCGTTACACTGGAATTATTGAACCCCGAGTTCGCAACAATTGGTGTCAGAAGTGCGATTCCAGTGGGAACTTGAAAACTAATATTGCTGAACTGTAAGTGAGTGCTTCATTGCCGGACATTACGTGTTTATGCCAGTGACCAGAAGCCAGCATCAAGCGATGGAGGATCAACTTGCCGCCCTGCTGTCCCTTATGCAACAACAGAAGGAAGAGCAAGAAAGACGTTATGTAGAACAAAAAGAAGAGCAGGAAAAACGTTATAAGGAACAAAAAGAGGAGCAGGTAAAACGTTATAAAGAACAAAAAGAAGAACAAGAAAGACGTGATCAAGTACAGGAGCGACTTTTGCAACAACAGAGGGAAGAACAGGAAAGACGTGATCAAGTTCAGGAGCGACGTTATCAAGAACAGAAGGAAGAGCAGAAAAAACATTATCAAGAACAAAAGGAAGAACAGAAACGGTTTAAAGAAGAATTAGTGAACCATCTCGCAGCTAGGGAGCAACAATTAGAAGAAAGAATAATGCAGTCCGTTAACGAATCCGTTAACGGCGTTAACGAAGGACGTTAACGAAGCTGTCAACCAGAGGGTTCTCGAGCTAGAAAAGAAATTCCGGGAACAACTTGAGGACGACACCGTGTCTACAGAGAGTTTTAGCACAGCCAACGCTAAAATTAAGCCACCCGATTATGACGGTACTACGGCCTGGGAAATGTATAAAACCCAATTTGAGGCAGCTGCAAAAGCTAATGGCTGGTCCGAGCCCCAGAAAGCTACATCATTAGTGGTAGCACTTCGTGGGAAAGCTGCTGAATTACTCCAATCTCTGTCGGCAGCTGATCAAAGTAATTATGCAGCTTTAGTACACACTCTGCAACTACGATTTGGAAATGAGCACAAAGAAACCGTGTTCCAGGCCCAGCTGAGGATGAGACAGCGAAAGTCAGGTGAATCCTTACAAGAATTTGAGGCGGACATAGACAGACTCATTCACCTGGCATATCCATCGGCCCCTGAATCTTTTCAAATGCAATTTGCCGCCGAAAGGTTCATTGAGGGAGTTCGCGATAGTGACATGAGATACCACTTACGTCTAGTAAGGCCCAAGGATATCAGCGAGGCACTAGTTCGGGCCCTGGAATTCGAGGCGTCACGAGTGTCATCTGGTTCTTCTCCACGTGTACGAATGGCAACTTGCGATGACGAGGAGGATACGTCAAGGACTGAATCCATGGCAAGTTTACATAAAACGATTAAGGATATGGCAGTTAATATACAAGCCCTGTTGGGAAGAAATCCTCGATCAACAGACAATCGGGGCATAAAATGTTTTAACTGCGGCAGACTGGGTCACATCAAGAGTAACTGCCGTAATAGGGCAAGAAGTCCGTCGCCGTCGTTTAGAAGACCGAGCGGCGACCAAGAACGCCCTAGGTTCCAGGAAAACTAATTCCGGTCAATGCAAGGGGGCAATTGACCGGGCCCGTTAAGACCCCCAGGATCTTTAAAGTCAATAATTTGGGTGGCAAAAGTCTTACAGTGGCCGGACGCATTAAGGGACAGAAAATCCAGATTACCATCGATACAGGAGCAGATGTGACCATTGTAAGGCCAGATAAACTTGTCGGATATACCATACAACCATTGCCCAATCCTATTATGTTAAAATCAGTCACTGGAGAGTCTTGCCCTATAGACGGAGAAGCCGATGTCACCATCATTATTGGAGAAAGACTCGAAGTTCGGCATAAAGTGTTGGTTGCCAGGATCAAAAACAGTTTATTTTGGGAATGGATCTCATCAGGAAACATGGATTCTCCTATGATCACAAACGGAATATTCTCACATTTGGAGATGAGGAGTTCGCATTAACCAATGGAAATGTGGAAACTAGTGTCCGCCTACTGGTGGTAGAAGATGTGAAAATTCCTCCAAATTCAGAACAAATTATCACAGTGACCTCTGAAAATGATCCTGGGTGGTCCATAGGACTTATAGAACCTAACCTGGATTTGACGACTGAAATCATTGTAGCACGAACTTTGACCGACACGAAGAAGACTATGCCAGTACGAGTTGCAAATATTGGAGAAAAGACCATTAAGCTCAAAGAAGGAACAGTTCTTGCCAATTATGAGCCTGTGCAATGGGTATGCAATTGTGTCGAAGCAGAGACATCCAAAGTTAAATCTTCTAACCAAGCTTCCCCAGAGGTTATTGATGCTTTCAAACGACATTGGAGTCATCTGTCAAGGGAACAACTTCAATCTGCCATAAAATTTGCTATGGATGAATCTGATATGTTTAACTTCAAGAGCAACGACAGTCAAACTGATTTAGTTGTCCATAAGATCAACACAGGAGATGCCCAGCCAATACGACAACACCCACGAAGGGTCCCTCTGGCTAAACAACAAGAAGTTAACAGTTTGCTGAATGAAATGTTAAAGGAGGGCGTCATAGAAGAATCATCTAGTCCATGGTCGTCGCCTGTGGTTCTTGTTAAGAAGAAAGATGGTTCAACGCGGTTCTGTGTTGACTACAGGAAACTTAATGACGTGACCAAGAAGGACAGCTACCCATTGCCACGTATAGACGACACCTTAGCAACTTTATCGTGATCAAAGTGGTTTTCCACTCTAGATTTAAAAAGTGGGTACTGGCAAGTAAAGATTGCTCCCGAAGACAAAGAAAAGACTGCATTTTCTACTGGTTCTGGGCTATAGAAGTTCACTGTTATGCCTTTTGGATTGTGCAATGCTCCATCAACTTTCGAGCGACTAATGGAACTTGTTTTGAGGGGGCTGACTTGGAAAACTTGCCTGGTATACTTGGATGACATAATTGTCATGGGACGTAATTTTGACGAGCATTTGAAGAATTTAAGAGAAATCTTCAGCAAGTTACGGAATGCTCACCTGAAGTTAAACTACAAGAAATGCAGCCTATTCCAAAAGCAAGTCGAGTACTTGGGGCATACTATCTCAGAACAAGGCATTAAAACTAGCCAAAGTAAAATATCTGCCATTAAAGATTGGCCAGTTCCCCGAGACAAACACGAAGTAAGGAGCTTTTTGGGACTATGTACTTACTACAGGAGATTTGTAGAGGGATTCCCCGACATCGCAAAACCGCTGCACAAATTAACAGAAAAGAAAACACCGTTCTTGTGGAACCATGATTGCGGTCAGGCGTTTGCAAGGCTTAAAGCTGCCCTTTGTTCTAGTCCAATCTTGGCTTACCCTATAAAGGACGGACTGTTTATTCTGGACACGGATGCAAGTAACTGTGGTCTAGGTGCAGTACTCTCTCAACGACAAAACGGGCAAGAGAAGGTCATTGAGTACTACAGTAAGACTTTAAGTAAGCCAGAAAGAAACTATTGCGTGACTAGAAAGGAGCTGTTGGCCATCCTTAAAGCAGTCGAACATTACCATCGCTACTTATATGGAAAAAGGTTCCTGATTAGAACTGACCATGGAGCCTTGAAATGGTTATTACAGATGAAAAACTCTGAAGGTCAAATAGCCAGATGGATAGAGCGCCTGCAGCAGTACGATTTTCAAATTGAACATCGACCAGGAAGGTCTCACGGAAATGCCGATGCATTGTCTAGACGGCCATGTAAAGAAGATTGTCGGCATTGTCAAAGAACTGAGCAGCGTGAGGGACTTCCTTCTGTAAGGAGAACGTCGGTGGAAGTAAACGATGGCTGGACCACACAGACGCTTCGAGAAGAACAGTTGAATGATTCAGATATTGGACCCATTCTCTCTGCAAAGACTGACGACAAGAGACCAGAATGGCAAGAAATCGCTGGTAAAAGTCCAAACCTGAAGGCGCTATGGGCCCAGTGGCACTCTCTCAAAATAGAAAATGGACTACTGAAGAGAGCGTGGGAAAGTCCGGATGGCAAGTCCGTAGTCAGTCAGTTGGTTGTTCCTGGTAGCAGAAAATCAGATGTACTACAGGAAATGCACAACGGAACAAGCGGAGGCCATTTTGGGGTAAATAAAACATTGGCCAAAATTAAAGAGCGGTATTATTGGGTGAACTATCATGAAGACGTCGAATCTTGGTGCCGCAAGTGCGAAGTTTGTTGTGCCACAAAAGGACCTCGAACAAGATCACGGTGCCGAATGGTGCAGTACACTGTAGGTGCTCCATTCGAGAGGGTAGCAATTGATGTCGCGGGACCATTTCCTCAGACTGAGTCGGGCAACAACTACATCTTGGTCGCCATGGATTACTTCACTAAATGGCCTGAAGCATACGCCCTGCCTAATCAAGAAGCAACGACTGTGGCAACGGTGCTAGTAAATGAAATGTTCTGCAGATTTGGGGTCCCTCGCGAACTTCATTCTGATCAGGGCCGAAATTTTGAATCGGCTGCTTTCCAGAAGGTCATGGAACTTTTCGGAATTCGCAAGACCAGGACAACTCCTTTGCATCCACAGTCGGATGGGATGGTAGAGAGGTTTAATCGGACCATGGAACATTACCTGTCTAAAATGGTGGCAGATCATCAACGTGATTGGGACCAACATCTACCTCTCATGTTGATGGCATACCGAGGCTCTACGCATGAAGCCACTGGTTATACTCCGGCGAAAGTGATGTTCGGAAGGGAAATGAGACTTCCTGCGGATTTGATGTATGGAACACCAGAAAAAGAGTCGCTCAGCTCTGAGAATTTTGTGGAGGAGCTTAAGGAGAGGCTGAACAATGTTCATGAGCAAGTCAGGAATAAACTGCGGATATCCAGTGATCGAGCCAAAGCAAGATATGACTTACTCGCTAACTCCCGCGGCTTCCAGGATGGTGATTTGGTGTGGTTATACAATCCGAGGCGAAAGGTGGGGAAGTCGCCCAAACTTAGCCAAAATTGGGAAGGACCTTATACAATTATAAAGAAGATTAATGATGTGGTGTATAGGATCCAGCGGACCCCTAGGTCAAAGATGAAGGTGGTTCATTTGGATCGATTAGCACGATACCATGGAACTCTATCTGTTCGGGACGAACAGCCTTAGGAGGAGGGCAATGTTACGATTCGCAGCAACGCCGCATGGGAGGCGGGGCAACGCATGGGAGCGTGTTGGTTGGTGGAGCTTCGCGACCTATCCGCGCTGCGTCATGGCTTACACGAGTGATTTATTGCTCGTCTGGCTTAATCTAGAAGGCAGTTGTTTACAACCGTTTTTTTTTATGTGAGATTATTCAAGAATTCTTATAAAGAACTTTCTAGGTTTTTTTGTAATTTTAGGATTGTATATAAAAGGCGCATAGAGCGGCGGTTAAGAGTAGTCTTATTTTAAGCGAGCTATAAGTAAGTTAAAGTACGAAACGATATTAGAAGGCTATAAAGTGTTAAAGTAGCGAGTTATTTAGTAGTCGTGTGTATTTGTGGAATAAATAAATAGTGTTTTCGTGTTAAATCGTTACACTGGAATTATTGAACCCCGAGTTCGCAACAATATTATACTCAATGTCTTCACATTTTTTTACACGTCGTAGATCAAAAACGAAATTAGAGAATTAGAGAATTGATATTTACATGTTTAAGGAATCATGCAGAGCTTTATTGTACTGATTGCGGATAAAATAAAATAGTACTTGAGTTTCAAAATGTAAAGTTACCGCTTTATTCAGTTGTTGTTGTAGCCACGACTGAGTCGGCGATGAATAATAAATCCCGCATTCAAAATTTAGAATTTTTTCTCAAATCTGTTTCTTCGATATTTGGCGTCCCCAGACTTTTGACCCAAAAGTACCTACATGTTATCGTGGATCAAAATCCAATTAAGGTGAAGTACTGATATTTACCCATTAAAACAACTGTGTTAGGTTGTTTTAGTTTTTAGTAAGTTACCGGCAATATCTTATAAACCGTAAATTTGACAATATTTTTGTTTTTGCCCAAGTTGTTTCTTCAATATTTGATCGTTTCTAGACTTTTGAGACACACATTCAACATACACACGCTAGCGCCGTACCCTGTATGTATACTTTCCGTTAACACTGTATGTATACTTTGCTTTTTGGTGATTGCCGGTAAACATTTCTCTCTGAGCAAGAAAGCTGTACTTTTTGCTCTCAATTCATAAATAACTATTATGTAAATATTCAAAGTATTATTTAAAAAAAGTACGGTCCTGGGTTATAAAAAGGATGAGAAGATGTAGGTTCACCTAGCAAGGAATTCATGAAAACTCCTAATTTGCTTACTGATAAGAATTGCATTTATTACTGAAACTTTGCTGATCCGTTAGAAATTCTTACTGACCGATATGCAGCAGAGTGGCAGTTGAGAATGTACCGCACATTGCGTGTGAATTTCGGACAAATCCGACAAAAAACCAATTAGTTACGGCCCTGTAAATCTATGAAAGTGACATTTTTTGCTTACCCGTTAGAAATTCTTGCTGACAGGTATGCATCAGAGTGATAACTAAGACGTTACAATCCGTGCGAATTTCGTATAAATTGGGCACAAAATCACTTAGTTGCGGCTCTGCAAGTTAGATTTTTTTGCTGATCCGTTAGACATTCTTGCTGACCGGTAAGCAGGGTGACAGCTAAGACAGTACTAGACATTGCTTGTGAATTTTCTCAAGAATCGGGTAGAAAATCAGTTAGTTACCAAATGCAAATCTTTGAAAGTGACATTTTTTGCTTACCCGTTAGAAATTCTTGCTGGCAGGTATGCATCAGAGTGATAACTAAAACGTTACAATCCGTGCGAATTTCGTATAAATTGGGCACAAAATCACTTAGTTGCGGCTCTGCAAGTGAGATTTTTTTGCTGATCCGTTAGACATTCTTGCTGACCGGTATGCAGGGTGACAGCTAAGACAGTACTAGACATTGCTTGTGAATTTTCTCAAGAATCGGGCAGAAAATCAGTTAGTTACCAAATGCAAATCTTTGAAAGTGACATTTTTTGCTTACCCGTTAGAAATTCTTGCTGCCAGGTATGCATCAGAGTGATAACTAAGACGTTACAATCCGTGCGAATTTCGTATAAATTCGGCACAAAATCACTTAGTTGCGGCTCTCCAAGTGAGATTTTTTTGCTGATTCGTTAGACATTCTTGCTGACCGGTAAGCAGGGTGACAGCTAAGACAGTCCTAGACATTGCTTGTGAATTTTCTCAAGAATCGGGCAGAAAATCAGTTAGTTACCAAATGCAAATCTTTGAAAGTGACATTTTTTGCTTACCCGTTAGAAATTCTTGCTGCCAGGTATGCATCAGAGTGATAACTAAGACGTTACAATCCGTGCGAATTTCGTATAAATTGGGCACAAAATCACTTAGTTGCGGCTCTGCAAGTGAGATTTTTTTGCTGATTCGTTAGACATTCTTGCTGACCGGTAAGCAGGGTGACAGCTAAGACAGTACTAGACATTGCTTGTGAATTTTCTCAAGAATCGGGCAGAAAATCATTTAGTTACCAAATGCAAATCTTTGAAAGTAAAATTTTTTTGATGACCCGTTAGAAATTATTGCTGACCGGTATGCAGGGTGATAGCTAAAGCAGTACTAGACATTGCGCGAAAATTTCGTATAAATCAGGCAGAAAATCACTTGATTGCGGCCCTGCAAATGGGATTTTTTTTGCTGACCCGTTAGAAATTCTTTCTAACCGCTACACAGGGTGGTAAATGAGATTGTACTATACATTGCATGCAAATTTCGTAAAAATCGGAATTTCTGAATTAATTTGAAAAGATTTTGAAAAACACTTTTCACTTGCTTATTGGTACCTTTTATTTTCTAGAAGATGGCGTAATCAGATCAAAAAAGTAAAGTGCATTCTAAAAATTTGTTAAAAAGGTCGTGTCTATACTAGGCTACCCAAATCCACTGTACATAGCCATCCAATGTACTAACCTAACCTCAGTTTCTTTTACAAGATGGAAGTTTGGAAGTTGGAACATCATTACAAAATCTTGAAACTAAAATTCTGCTGCTCGCAAATGAAGAAATGCGCACTACTAACTACCTTTGAAAATCGCATATTGCAAACAGCGCGCGCAAAGTGAGCTTGTTGTTTGCAATATGCGATTTGCGCACGCTCCCATACGGAAAGAAATCAGAAGCGGATGCAAAGTGGACTTTGCACACGCTTCTGATTGCTTTGCACAAGCCTTGCCTATATTTTATAATACGAATGATCATTTATGAAGCAAAATCGCAGTCGTAAAAAAGTATAGTGTGCAACAAGTACGAAAATCGCTCTTCACACTCTTGTGACGTTGTATCACTCGCCTACGGCTCGTGTCCCAACAGTCACACCCGTGCGAAAAGTGCAATTTTCGAGACGAGTTGCCCAATATACTATGTTGTGAAATATCACTTTAGGATTTGTCGCAATTGGCACCAACCTTTGTTTTTTAAATGTCAATCTATTTTTTTAATAAAAATTTCAAATTTGCTCAAAGTCACCTTTTCAATTACCCACTTACCCCTTTTGATAAGTCAATTAGCCATAAATCCACATTTTATGATAATTAAATACCGGTTGCTCCCGATATACCACTCGAATTTCGCAATGCTGCCACGATTTTGTTAGAATATTAGCAACAGAACATTAGCTAGTTCATGACAAGACTGTTTTTGAAAGATTTTTTGACCCATTTACACATAGTTTAACCAGTTAGAGATTATTGCTGACCGTTATGCAGGTTGATAGCTAAAGCGGTCCTAGACATTCCGCGCAAATTTCGTATAAACTGGGCAGAATGTCACTTATTTGCGGCCCTGCAAGTAAGATTTTTGTGTGTTGATCCGTTAGAAATTCTTGCTGACCGGTATGCAGGGTGATAGCTAAGACTAGACATTGCGTGTGACTTTCGCAAGAATCGGTCAGAAATCAGTTAGTTACCACCCTGCAAATCTTTGAAAGTGACATTTTTTTGATGACGAGTTAGAAATTATTGCTGACCGGTATGCAGGGTAATAGCTAAAGCAGTACTAGACGCAAATTTCGTATAAACCGGGCAGAAAATCACTTAGTTGCGGCCCTGCAAGTGATATTTTTTTTCGTTGATCCGTTAGAAATTCTTGCTGACCGGTATGCAGGATGATTGGCATAAGACTGTACTACACATTTCGTTCGAATAACTTCGTAAAAATCTGGCAGAAATTCACTTAGTTATGGCCCTGTAAACCTTTAAGAGTGAGATTTTTTCCTGACTTCTTGGAAATTCTTGCTGACCGGTATGCAGGGTAAAAGCGAAGACTGTACTAGACATTGCGTGCTAGCTTCATATTAATTGGGCTGAAAATCACTTTGTTACTGCTCTGCAAGTGAGATTTCTTTTGCTGATCCGTTAGAAATTCTCGATATTACATTGCATGCCAATTTCGTAAAAATCAGACAGAAAATCACTCAGTTATGGTTTTTGAAGTGTGATTTTTTCCGGACACCTTAGGAATTGTTGTTCACTGGCAGGCAACGTGATAGCTACTTTTAAAGATTTGCAAGGCCACAACTAGATAATTTATTAAGCTGGCACAGTGTGTAGTACAGTCTCAGCTATGTATCTGCTTATTGCTGCAAGATTGCCCTGGTCAGGCAGAATCTCTAAGAAGGTCGGCAAAAAGATTCACTTTTAATATTTTGCAGACTTGTGTGCAATGTGTATTATTGTCTCAGCTATCACCTTCCGTAGTGATCAGTTAGAATTTCTAACGAGTCAGCAAAAAGAACTTACTTTTAAGGATTTGTGGGTCTGCAACTACGTGATTTTCTGCCAAATATTTACGAAATTCGCACACGTGTGGTACAGCACACAATGTGTAGTACAATAAATAAAATTCTTGGGTCAGCAAATTAGGGAAGGCAGAAATTCATTTCTACTAATCCAGAATTTTGCGCCTTCAAGACTTAAAAAATACATTTGCTCTGTAATAGAAAATGATAAAACTTATATTGAACTTGTTCCGTCTTATAACTCATATAACGACTCTCTCAGTTTCCTTATAAAATAAGTATGTTTTCAAGTAGTGTTATTATTCAGCAGATTTGTTCTGCCGATGGGTCTCAGCGTGTTACCTGAACCATATCTCTGCTGTGCAGACGCAATTTGCGCATTTCTGTGTAAAACTCTTGGGGAAAGCTGCGCAGAATTAACGATTGTGTTTTCAACAATTTGTTGGTTTAAAGTACTGTTTTTTTTAACAAATTTTTCATCTGACAGGTAAGTACCTACCTAAGACATAAATGAAAAGAAAGTAAGGCAAAAGACTTCAAAATCTAAATGTTTGAGTTTAAAATGAAAACAACTGAAAGTTCCACGTTCCAAAACACTAAAATTAATGAAAATAAAAAAGGAAATTTGAGATGAGAATAGTTACAATATAAACTTTCAATTCATAACCCAAGATTGGATCATACTTAAAGGTAATTCTGACTTTATTTTTTAGAATGTTTAAAATTGTGGAAGCAATTAAAATGGCGAAAAAACGATTTAGCCGTCGACTTGCGCATGGAAGGGCAATGGACAGCTTTTATGGCCAAATTTTGTACCTACTTATTAATTAAAGTTGGCGATTTCTGTCTGATCACTCGTGGATAGAATGGAGCAGAGGAAGAAATGGAAAGGATGCTAGAGAAAGATGACACGGAGCAAGAAGAATGTTTTACTTGACTGAAACAAAATATCCGATATTTTATAAAGATTTCAGTATATACAAAATTTCTTCAAAGATTAAATTTTGTACTATAACTGTTTTATTACAATTCTGGTTGTGCCCAATTATACAATTGTCTTTTAAAAGAAAGGGACAAGCATAATTAGTATAATCCGGTGCGATGCCCCCAAAAAAATCCTTATAAAGTTGTTCAATGTCACGTCACACGTACTAGTGTACCGGACAATATCGTCGTCTTCGTATATCTATAAACTTAGTTGATAAACATTTGCTCTTCCAGATATAAAACTGACATATATTTATGCTTAAATCCATGCATATTTCCCAGACACTAGAGTTTGAAATAAAATCTCGGACAATCGATATGAAAGAGGAATAATCTATAGATCATTAGATAACTTCGAGCTACTGATATGATATACAAACACCATATATCAAGATATTATGACATCAAAAAGTCGGTAGTCCTATTGGTGCCGCTTTGATATTTATAAATGACCGGTGAGGAATTTAGTCACCAACAAAATACATCAACATTCCACTGCATCAGCGCAGCGTTTGTTTGTGAAGACACAATATATAACATTCAATTTATTTTCTTAACTTTTCCGTCATTAAAATATCTATAAGCTACTTGCGATATATGGCTTCAGGTTGAACCTCAAGGAATAATACCTTTGAATTGTAAATAATATCACGTATGAAACTACCAAATACTTAAAAAAAAGCGGTCGTCGTATATGTATATATACGCACTAAAGAACTTTAATATCTGTCATCTAGAAGAACAGCATTTATGACATAATAATGGTGCACGGGATTTAGGCCCATTCAAAATCGTGAGACCACAAAAAAGGCATCTAAATGTGAAATATGATGCCTCTGACACTGAGAAATAGCCCGGAGGTATTGGTTCTTTCATACAATTTATTTGTTATTTCTTATAATGATAGAGCGGAGGTATGAGCTTCATAGAAGAAGCCGACAGTTTAATAGTTATCACGCTGAAATGAGTGAAGTTTGGAGCAGTACAGCTGACACTACAGAAGCTATAAATATTCTTATTTATAACTTATTGGAAACATGTCTTTAAAAAACTACCAAACAGGGTTATTTGAAATATCAAATTCGTCTCTTATCATTTGGATCTTATAAACCGCAAGGGATACAAATTCAGTTAAAATGGGGCAAAGTTGCGCATTTCGATGCAGATCGTAATGACATTTTAAAATTTACAAAATTTCCTTACGAAAATATTCGAAAAAAACGAAATTTACCAAAATCGTGTTTATTTTTTCCTGAACATGTTTGAAACGACGCTCTAAAATAAATTGCACATTCTCTTCGTCACTTTCCTGCTTTACAAGTGGGTGTTTTTGACATTTCTTGGGGCATCATCAACTTTCTTTTTTTTTAAATATGGCTCTTACATTTAAATGCCAAAAATTGAAATCTCTTTTTATAACAAATCCAATTATATATAACAATGTATGTTTTCTTTTGAGTTTTAGTCCTTTTTAAAGATTTACTTACTTTGACACAGAGTATAGGGGTTACTGAAATTTGACGCTCATTATTGGAATCTCGAAAATCATAAGAGATTCGACTTAAATTAAGTTGAGTTAAATTCGTAATAAAAAATCCCACTACTTCCGGATACATTCGAAAGAAATCCAAAGAGTCTAATTGGTTTCGTATTTTTCTGAATTTATTTGAAGATATTTTGAAAAACACTTTTCACTTTCTTATTGGTAGTTTTTATTTTCTAGAAAATGGCGTAATCAGATCAAAAAAGTATACTGCATTCTAAAAATATGTTAAAAAAGTCATGTCTATACCGGGCTACCCAAATCCACTGTACATAGCCACCCATTGTACTAACCTAATCTCAGCTTCTATTACAGATGGAAGTTTGGAATTAGGAACATCAAAACAACATCTTCAAACTAAAATTCTGTTGTGAAAAATCATTTTAGGATTTGTCGCAATTGGAACCAATCTTTGTTTTTTAAGTGTCAATTAATCCACATTTTATGATAATTAAATACCGGTTTCCCCCGCGATATACCAGTCGAATTTCGCAATGCTGACCATAATTTTGTTAGAATATTAGCAACATCAGCTAGTTCATGACAGAACTGTTTTTGAAAGACACCCATTTACACATAGTTTCTTTTATTTTCAATTTTGTTGTGTTTTAAATAAGAGTATTTGCAATTCTTTGAACGGAGGCTAATATTTTTTATTACTTAAATTATACACCTTGTATCGAAACAAGAGAAAAGAATAATTTAATTGCTTAAAATGCCAGCCATTTGCCTCGATACAACGTCTAACATTTTCGAAGCATTTCTTCATGGTATTTCGTAGTTGATCAACAGTGATTCAACCCTTCCTCTTCAAACCCTTCAAACCCTTTCCTCTAACATCTCTCGATGTGGTGTACAAGATGTAAGAAACATTGTTCTTCAGATGTCCCCAAAAAAAATTCAGAGGTGTAAAGTCAGGCGAGGGAGGGGATAGCGAACGGGTCAAGCAGTGCCCATCTAGTTGCTACCAAAAGTTTCAAAGAAAGCAGCATATCTTAACAATATCAAAACTTAAGAAGAGTGAAAGCCTTCACAGTCTGATAAGAAGAGGATTTATAAAAAAATCATGTTTCTATCAACCGGTACAGAATCTCGTTGACTAAAACGTCGACTTCACTAAAATAGTGGCAGTATCACTGGTAATTTTGGTTGTGTGTGCCTCTTAACAGCTAGAGCTGTTTTTGTTGCGTCATTTAGGGACTTGTTTGTGGCTTTATTGTTTGTTGCGTCATTTAGGGACTTGTTAAAATTTCAAAGTGTTTTTTTTCGTATGGGCCTGTCCTTCCTTCGCTCTTTCTACTTCTTCGCTCTACTACACTACTAATCTCCCCCCCCCCCTCCCCTATAACCCTATAAGCCTTAAGTAATTTGATTGAATACATTTCCCTTTTACCATCTTCTACATTATAGCCAATTAATGGGCTTTGACTGCAACTTCCATTGAGAAGGAAGCGGAATGTGACCTTTTGCACCTGAATGCTACTTTTTTTTTAAATTTAACTACTTCTTCTTTAAATTGCAGAGTAAAGAATACTTTCTAAAGATACCAAAGGGCCAAGTCTAACTAGAAAGTCCAGCTGGCCTCCCAAGCAACCAAACCCTGCATATGTAATCATTTACCTCTAGTGATCTTGTGAAGTAAATTTGGCGAACATTACCACCACCTGTGTTTTGATTATTATTATTATTATTATGACTGAGTAAATAATTGACATGACCTGTTTGCTGGTAAGTTTCTCCAATAGACCCGACAGAGCCAAGTTTATCGGAGAACCAATGCTTACCATTTTGGGTGCTTCCTTATCTTCGTAAATAGAGTTGTTATCTCTCAGCTTGATATTAACGCTGGTGACTGAATCTCCAGTAGAGGGGCCACAGTCTAACCTGGTGATCCAAGCAACTCAGTGCCGTGGAGGCGTCAATCCTCCAAAGTATTTTAACGAGCTTGACTACCACCGTCCTGTTATTATTATTTTGACTGACTAAATGAGATTGACTGACTAAATAAATTGAAATCTAATGAGTTCGGAGATGCTGTACTCATGGAGGACTATGATATCATAGTGTGCACTGAGACGTGGTTGCACGAGTATATACTGGATTCTGAACTGTTTGATGAAAGATACCATGTGCTACAAAGGGATCGCAGCGGGGATCATCTGAGGGGCGGAGGAGTGTTGATTGCAGCCAGGAGAAAGGTTATGTCAGTGGAGGTGATGGAGGTGGATTCTAGTGTTGAGTGTATGTTTGCCAGGATTCAGGTAAAGAAGTACTGTTTTATGTATGTTCTGTATATATCCCACCTAACTCACCTTTATCCGAATATGAAAGTTTTTTTGTGATGCTAGGAACATTCTTAGTAGATAGTAACACCAAAATTCTTATACTGGGGGATTTTAATGTGCCTCATTTTAATGATATAGGCTGTAAGAGAACCGATCTAGTCACTAGTTTTTTAAATCTATATGACCTTTGGCAGGTGAATGGCGTTGTCCCCTGGTCTGTGAGGATCAATACCATTCATCACTTGAGCTGATTGTGAGTGTAGTTCACTATAGGGAACGCATAACTAGTGGAATAACACCCTCTTATGTTTATGATTACTCTAAGGGAAATTTCCTTCAGCTGTATCAACTTGTCAATGGTATTGTCTGGTCAGATATTGATTTGGGAGATGATGTTGATATGTGTTTGCAGCTGTTTTACGACAGGCTGTATTTCTGTATTGATGCTGCTGTCCCCAAAAAAATTGATAGGGACAACCATAATGAGGGGTGGAATAGGGTATATCCCACACATTTTTCTAGGAAATTGATATGTATAATTAAATATAAAAATCGACTGCACAGGCAGATCAGGGGGGTGGCCGCTGATGATACTAGGCGGATAGAGTATAGAAACCTAAGAGAGATAATTGGCAATCAAGGTAGAGCCGAGCTGAGGCAGCATAGGCGATCGATTGAGGAGAGTGTAAGGGAAGATCCGAATAAATTTTGGTCATATGTTGCTTCAATGAGGGGGAGCTCTGGTATACCGGCCGAGGTAGACTCTGGGGGGCAAGCATTTGCGGGCCCTCAGGACGTGGCGGATGCCTTAGCAGACTTTTCAAGTTAGTATCTCAGAAGTCTAAGTGTGTGAACTCGGGAAATATCAAGGGGGGGATTTATGTTTTCAAGAATAACTAGGGAAAGAATATTAGAGAGTATAAGAAAACTTAAACCAAAAAAGGCTGCAGGCACGGACGCCATTCCAGCTTAGATATTTAAGGGGTGTGCAGAGACGCTTGCGGAACCTCTAGCATTCCTGTTCAATCTGTCGCTAAGGGCGGGCATTTTTCCGGATAGGCTTAAGGAATCATTAATTACACCCATCTATAAATCGGGAAACCGCAGCTCGGTTGAGAGCTATCGCCCCGTAACGGTTCTGAATTGCATTGGAAAAATATTTGAGCTAACACTATATGACGAGTTTGTTGAGGCCTATCAGGGGGCTTTTTCATCACGGCAGCATGGTTTTCTGCCAGGGAGGTCGACCATCACTAATTTGTGTGTCTTTATGGAGTCTGCCGTGGGGGCGGTACGCTCTGGCTCGGAGCTTGATGTGGTTCTGACAGACTGTTCGAGGGCCTTTGATAGGGTGGATCATTCGATTGTCTTGGACAAGCTTGTGGCCAGTTTTGATTTTTCGCATATTGCATGTAATTTCATAAAATCTTACTATCTAATAGAACTAATCAGGTAAAGATTGCGAATTGTAGGTCAAAAAAGTTTTTTCCTACATCAGGGGTGCCACAGGGTAGTAACCTTGGCCCCCGTTTTATTTGCTGTATTTATAAACGACCTACCACAGTGTCTAAAGCACAGCGAGGGTCTGCTCTTTGCTGTTGATTTTAAGATTTTCAGGAACATCAAGGCACCTGCAGGGTGACCTAGGGGTTGTCGCGAAATGGTTCGGGGACAATCGAATGATCTTAAATATAGAGAAATGTAAAGTCATCACTTTTGCGCGTAAGTGCAATGTTGTGCTTCATGGCTACACCGTGCGGGATTCTACTCTGCGGCGGGAAACTCAGTGCACCGACCTAGGGGTGTGCTTACAGTCGGATCTCAGGTTTGACAGTCACCGTAGAGCTGCGGTGAATAAGGCATATAAAGTGCTGGGTTTTATTATCAGAACAACTAAATACTTCTCGAGAGTTGACTCAATCATTGTTCTTTTTTACGCATTGGTTCGCCCTCATTTGGAGTACGCCTCGATCGTTTGGGCGCCTCGGTCGGTGGCTGGTAGTGACCTGATTGAGAAGGTGCAAAAGCGATTCCTCAAATACCTCCATGTAAAAAGGTACAATATCTACCCTTACATGATCTCTTATAGGAGTATGTTAAACACGTTTGTGGTTCAGAGTCTCAATGAGAGACGAACAGTTTTTGCAATAACCTTTATATACAATATTATAAACAATGTTAAAAGCAAGGATAGATTTCTTATCAATGAGATACAGTTTAGAGTTCCGAAAGTGCGTTTGCGATTGGTACGTGGTGCACTCTTCTCGGTGGATCCGCTGAGCTGCTCGCCTCTCTAGAATATGCTAATGGTATGTGTAATGATGTGATATCAAAATGTGATGAAATAGATATTTTTATTATGTCTTTGAGGAGACTTCAGAATGTGATAAGGAATCTTGATCTTTAGCAGGGTTTGCTCTCTAAAATGTAGGCATTTGGCTAGGTTTGGTTTTTTATGTTTAGGCTTAGGTGTTTAGTTTAAGTTCTTCTTTTTTTTTTCTTCTATTTGTCGCTGCTCCCGCGGTGTATATTTGTTAAACTCACTGCGGTCATCACTTGTGCATGTAATTGCAGCATTAGCTGCGTTTTTTATGAGTATAAATAAATAAATAATTCACTGCATGATTTCCTTGCTGGCAAGTTTCTCCAATAGACGCAACAGGACCAAGTTTATTGGAAGTCCAGGCATACTCTCTTGGGTGCTATTAACGCTGGTGACTGTATCTCTAGTGAACTTCCAGTTATGGAAATCCTCGCTGATATATCCATTGTCAGTTGTAGTTTTGATGGTAACTGAACCATTTGCTACTTCTTTTTTAGTGTTTTCTATGTCGCATTGGATTAACTGTTAGTGTAGTTTGTGTTTGTAGCTGGTTGAGATCGTTCATAATTTTGTAGCTTTAATATCTACGCATTTTACTGCGGAACTCACCACTTTCATCCATGGGATGGGTTGTCTGTTCAATCCTGGCTCAGTGGTTGCTGGATGATCCAGCAAAACAGTTTGGGCAGATTTGTTGGGCACTTTCGCACTAATGAGAATCCTTGGTGAAAGGTTTTTTCTGAATTCCTGTTAATAGTTCGAAATTTCCCGCTTTTGGGTCACCTAGGAGAAACAGATCTATATTATTAGAATGTCATGATCTACTCTGCGATTTTCATTGTTGGTGATCTAGGCTTTCGCCCTTTATGAGTTTGCCCAAAAATTGATTCTATGTATTTCTGATAAAAAGAAGCAAGTTTCTCGGGTAATCGGTCAGGGCATCAAAAGAATAAAACTCTTCAGCTACCAAGCTTTCGACAGTACTTTTATTGCCTTCTTCAGGGTGCTACGTTGTTTCACGATATTGGTCATTACACTTTAGTGACAGGCTGGCACAACATTGCAGCCGAGGTGTCCCTGTAATCTTTTTGGACTACATGGCCAAGAAAATTGTGAATAAAATTACAAAAAGGTCTAAAATTGAAATACAAACATCACAAACTGCGAGCACACACAAATCAAATTGTCAGTGTTAGTTAAAATGCTTAAAACTTAAAAACTATGGGGTGTGCTGTTAAAAATTGGTTTGTTGAACACCAATTTGTTGGTTGTTTTTTTAACAGCACACCCCTAGTTTTTAAGTTTTAAGCATTTCAACTAACACTGACAATTTGATTTGTGTGTGCTCGCAGTTTGTGATGTTTGTATTTTAATTTTAGACCTTTTTGTAATTTTGTTCACAATTTCCTTGGCCATGTAGCCCAAAAAGATTACAGGGACACCTCGGCTGCAATGTTGTGCCAGCCTGTCACTAAAGTGTAATGACCAATATCGTGAAACAACGTAGCACCCTGAAGAAGATAATAAAAGTACTGCCGAAAGCTTGGTAGCTGAAGAGTTTTATTCTTTTGATGCCCTGACCGATTACCCGAGAAACTTGCTTCTTGGTAAATTCTCCGGTCGAGACACTCACCATATTTCTGATAAAGCCAACATTTTGAGACTTAAAATCTAAAGTATATTCCGAGCTTTGAAGCCGTGGTCCAGTGGAATTTCTTCCTGACGTTTCGTCTACGGCTGCGGCAGACATTAACAAAGGCGATGAGGCCATGGGCGAAGTGATTTCCCGTGCTTCCCGACGTTAACTGATTCGACTGTGGGCTGTGGGGCGTGGGGAGCTCCGTTCTCCTGCCGTCGCGCTGCAGTGGAGGAGCTGGGGTGGGGGTAGTGGTGGCGCGGGGTTTCGGTGCACTTGAAGTATGTCGTAGAACTCGCTTCCAGTCTGCATTTAGAAACGTAATTTCCTCCTTCCTGTTGAAGTTGAGGTCGTGTTTAAAGATCTCAATGGCCTCGCACGTTAGTCTTGAATAGAAAGGCTGCGATTGATATAAGATATCCACTTGGTTGAAAAAGATGTAATGACCTTCGGAGAGAGCGTGCTCTGCTACTGCTGACTTTTGTGTTTGTCCCAGCCTGCAACTAATCTTGTGTTCCGCAATCCTCGTGTTGACATTGAGTTTTGTGGTGCCAATGTATACCAAGTCACAGCTGCATGGAACTCGGTAAACTTCGAGTGCCGATAGGGGATCTCTGCGGTCTATGGCCGATCTCAAGCTCTGTTGTATTGTTTTAAAGGCAGTTTTAACATTGTGCCTTTCCAGTAGCCTGCCGATCCTGTCCGTTACATTTTGGATGTATGATAGACTAATCCATCCGTGTTTTTCTCCATTTTCTCCCATTGTTCCTTCCTGTCGCTCTACATTCCTTGGACGGACGGCCCTATCGAACTCGTGCTTGCTGTATTCATTTCAACCAAAAGCCCTTTCCAGATGCTTCATTTCCCGTTCTAATTCAGCCGGCTCATAAATTCTCTTGGTTCTCACAGACAGAGTCTTTATGGCTCCCCTTTTCTGTCTGGGTGATTTGATCCGTTATTGAGGTATTGGTCAGTGTGTGTTGGTTTTCTATAAACAGTGTGCGCAAGCTTCCCATTCGGCCACCTTGACACCGAAACATTATTTGCCGTTACCAACGCCTTGGCCTCGAAAATTTCCATACAAAAGTTGGCTATTACGAGACTAAGGGGGCTGTCCATAGCTGCATCATCAGTTTATTCGTAGCAATGAAATCCATTGAAAATATGTAGTGGTTAGGCATTGTTGGAGCAACTTGGCAATATCTTGTAGAAATTCTTGGACAATACGTTCCTTAAATTTCTCTTGGAGAAAGAGTCAAAAAATGCAATTTTTCGACGAAATATACGAGTTCTACGACATACTTCAAGTGGGCCGAAACCCCGCGCCAGTCCTTTCACTGCAGCGCGATGGTGGGCGGGGTATTAAATACCAGGGAGCCCACCACAGTCAAATCACTCAACGTCGGGAAGCACGGGAGATCACTTCGCCCATTACTGCCGCAGCTGTAGACGAAACGTCAGGAAGAAATTCCATTGGATCACGGCTTCACAACCCCGAAAACATTTTAAATTGTATTTTGACCGGCCGTGAAAGCATACAGTCATAATTTGAGACTTGTTCAGCAGATGTTGTCTTGCTCATTTCAGCGTAGTACTCTTTAAAAATTACCTATGTGTACTATAGTGCAGTATACATACTGTACTATACACCAGAGCAATTCTGGCTCCTATGTTGCAGTGTTTAGCTAATAAAACTAAGCATAGCACAGAGTTACGATACTTACTTTATTACCATGGAGATAGGGTCTTACAGATCTAAATAACCAGCTTGACAGCACATCTAAATCGCCACTGTCTCTAATCCTGCTGAAGATATTATTATCGGAACTTATGTTATAGTGTGTATTGTTATCTGCTTCGTTACTGGTTAGGGATTCACAGCTCGTTCTGTAGCCGGCGTTTTCCTTTTTACAGACGGGACTCAGGCAAGTCAATCAGAAGTTATTTTTCATTAAGAATCCATCTCTTAATGTTACAAGTATGCAGTACAACTGCTTTCTGTGCTGTTGAGTGGATTTCCCTGCGTAGATCCAACTCGTCTAGGTGGTTAACAAATATGGATGCGGTGACTCTTGTCGCAGAGATAATGATAGGAATGGTCTGAACAGTTTTTTGCTCCCACAGTCTTTCATTTTCAATGTCGAGATCTTGATATTTCGCTCTCTTCTCTGAGTATTTCTTCAGAACATTCTGATCTGATGTATACACAGATACACACAATACGATATCTGGTCTATTGTGCATTACTGTCTTATCTGTGTGAATGTCTACGTCATATAGGAGTTTGCAGTTTTTATTCTTCAGTACAGGTTTAGCAGACTAAACATAATACGGTCTTGTGTCGGCATGCAGCTCATACCTCAGGGCAAGTGTTTGGTAGACAACTTTCGCTACCTATCAGTATAAGCACTTTCTGCGAGTAATTTGCAGCCTGATATTATGTGGTCAACCGTCTCTGGGAATTGATGGCATTTTCTACATTTACCGTTGTTGATAGTAGGGCCCTTTATGATATATTCTTTGTAGTTGTTAGTGGCTATAACTTGGTCTTGTATAGCAATAATTATGAAACCTTCCGTTTCCGGGGAAGCTGGCCATCCTGCACTCCCACTCCACAACTCCAAAAAACAAATCCTTTTTGGCAGTCGTGTATCTAAGTTGTCTGCGATGAATTAATGGACACTTTGCAGTTACGATTTGCTGCAATCTCCAGAAAATGCAGATATTTGTAAATAAACTATGAGCATGCACACTTAACCAGCATATAGATATCCCTAAATGGGAGATAGAACTGCTTCAATGCTAAAAAATTAATTTAGACTTTCAGTCAAACAGTCACACAGAGATCACCATTGCGACCAGGGAGATTATTGTCATCCGAAATAATTTTTATTTTGAAAATATTCTCGTTCATAACTACTTGCTGGTAAATCTTTTGAAGTAATTATCAAAACACCTAAAGGAATAAATAAGTATGTTTTAGCCATATTGTGTTAAGACAGTCGTCAAAGTCAATATTGTGATAATATTTCAACATTATTAACATAATGTTAGGTATAACATTTTTTCAATATGAGGTACAGCTAGGGTTATGTTTTTCATTAAATTTTTTTCTATATTCAATGACAAAAAACTTTTACTTAAACACAAAAAGTTTTGAAAAATATAAGTATCCATGCTTAAATCAATGCGAAGTAAGTTCTGCTTATATTCATTGCACCCTCGAAAAACTTTTCCCTATTTTCATAAAAACAATAAAATAATTTAGTACAAAACACCCTAAAGGAGTAAGTATACCGTAAAAATGTAGTATTCACCCTAATGCTCTTAAGCTTAGAAGCAGAATGGCGGATTAACACTTGAAATCCTTAAACGAACGAGTTGCGTTCAATTTACCTAAAACGTGGGGTAGCCATACGTTCGACTGTGAAAATTTACGGAAAATGCTAATGTTAAGACCACATTCAAATGCAAATAAATAAAAAGACCGAGACAATAAAAGAGGAACGGATTGTTGTTACATTTCAACCCTTATCTATTTCAGGGGAAAACCAATATTGGGAAGTATCAGAATGACTCCACGTTATTCAAAAACCATCTATCTTGTGGTCAGAAAAAGGTTTATTTACTGGATCTCCCCCAGTCCTCATATACATTTTCTGTTAACTCTTGGCGGACTCTCAAGTGCAATTAAAGCATTCACTCAAGTTTGCTATGGCCCTAATTTATCAGAACTGCCTATATAAGGGCAGCTTTTAATTAATGTTTGTACATTTATGATACCAGAATGTCAATAAAAGTTAATGAAGTCCTATTTGTAAAATTGAATGGAGGAAACGGTCCTGTTCAATATTTTTAGGTTCGCTAAATATTCATAACACAAAAACCTAACTTGTGATGACATTCAATGGCTCGGACAGTAGCTTTTAAAGGATTCAAAATACATCCAGCAATTTCCGGAAAAGCATACGTAATCGAAAATAAAAGGTCAGTAAGTATTTCCTGCGGGCTTTACATTTTATTTTTCCTCAGGGAACAGTTTGCCGATTCGTCATCCTCGCTAACAAAAGGGAAATAAGAAATTTAAAGTGACAGCCTTGAAAATCCGGATTTCACTCAGTTTGGCCTTGCAGGGATATTATTTTTCCTTTCGACAAAGTCCTATTATTTATGACAACTTGAACGATTTCTAGTTTAGTTGAAACAAGTTGTTACTAGTTTCTTCATAAGTTTATAACTTAAACTAGAAAAAAATGCACTTGATTACCATTTTTAGTGGTCAACGACTAACGGCCTCAACTAATAACAATAATCACCTCCTATTTGTTGTTAACACTATAATTGCCTTGCATGTCCCTCCTACCGACAGTAATGAACGTTTTTGATTGGCTTTTGTCTAAACCCGAAAGCGCTTCTCATCAATTGTATGCGGAGAGAAAATAAAATAAATTCCTTTGTCAAACATTCTTCCTTAGCTTGACGTTGATTAAGCGATGTCTGGTCATTCTTGAGGCATCTTGACGATCATATACAGTATACAGTGTGTAAGAAAAAATTACTCTACGGCCCTTGTTTCTTGATTGCAGTTGAATCACACTGATTACAATCTCAAATATTATAATTTTCACTATTTGCGCACGCGTTTTGTTTTTATTATTTGCATTTTATGTTTTTCTGATATTACAAAGTTTGTAAGCCATACATTTTCCGGGCGATTTTCTAACCAGGGGGTGCACTAACACGATACTAAATACCCTTGCCCTTTCCAGATAACGTGTATTATCTATATAAATTATAAGTAAGACTTTATGGTCAGTAAATAACCACTTGTCGTCTTGCTAAGACCGAGTGCTTTGCTACGGAAGTGCCAGATATCATCTCTGCTAAACTCTAGTGTCTCTGTCTGATATATGGCCCTATATATCACGCCGGCTGACGACATCGGCTTCAGCCTTTATACGTTCTTATCGTTCCTTCAATATATATCAAAATTATGTAAAAGTTATATCACTCAGAGATACAGGGTGATGGCCACATGAAAACAAAAGGGGGCCAAGTGTTGTCAACCCCCCGGCGGATTTGGTAATTATTGTACCCACAGTTATAAACGAAACCAGGAACTTATTGAGATTTTTTGTAGATCGAAGTTAAAATATAGATTTAGGTTATCGATTTATATATTTTTTCAAAAATTTATGACATTTGCAAAGGTCCCTATCTACCCAAAATAATTATGATAAAGGTTATCGTGCGCAGGCAAGGGCTTAGAATGAGAAAGGGAAGAAAACTGCTAATTTGCTGTCCCATAAGAAGTGCATTTATTACCGAAAATTTTACTTAATCGGTATACCTGGTTATAGTTGAGGCATTACTACCCATTGTGTGAAAATTTTGCAAAAATTAGACAATAAATCACTTAGTTATGGCCTTGTAAATCTCTAAAAGCAAAATTTTTGTGTTGGCCGGTATACAGGGTGATAGTTAAGACTGTACTACACATTGTTTGTAACCTTTGTGAAACTCGGGCAGAAAATCTGTTAGTTACGGTCATGTAAAATCTTTTAAAGTGACATATTTTGCTGACCCGTTAGAAATCCTTGCTGACCGGTGAGAGTGATAGCTAAAACCATACTACAAATTGTCTGTAAATTTGGGAAAATCGGACAGAAAGTCACTTGGTTTGGTCCCTATAAAATTTTTAAAAGTGAGGTTTTTTTGCTGACTTGTTAGAAACGCTGCTTGCTGACCGGTACGCCTAGTATAATTGAGGCTTTACCACCCATTGCATGAAAATTTCGTAAAAATTGGGCAAAAATCACTCAGTAATTTTTTGAACTTAGCTGCAAATCTTTAAAAGTGAGATTTTTTTTTTGCTCACCCGTTAGAAATGTTCGTTGACCGGTATGATAGCTAAGGCAGTAGTACATATTCTTTGTAAATTTTGTAAAAATCGGACAGAAAATCACGTAATTATGGCCCAGTAAAATCTTTAAAAGTGATATTTAAAGGTAATTTTTTTTCCTGAGCTGATAGAAATTCAACTATCCTGAATCTGAACCTGAACTAACCTGACCGGTATCACCTTCTCTTTTCTCTTTAGTTATCACCTTGTCGGTGATGGCTAAGAATGCTAGTGTACTGCCATCTGCGGGGTATTAGTTAAAGCACATTTTATGTTAATTTTGTGAAAAATTATTTAAATGGCTTTTTCTTTTAATTTCTTTTCAAACTAATAAAAATTATGTTTTTTTTACTAAGTAAAAAACAAGTAGGTAAGTATAAATCCCCTCTTAGCACGCTTCTATTAAATCGTACTTCTAAAAAGATTAAAGATTTGCATTACATAGGTACTTAACGGTGGCCCGAATACCTTCCCTATGAGGTAAGGTGGATCTCCCATATAGAGTACATTGCTGTCAAACCATCTGTCACTTACCAATTTATTGACAGAAATGCATTTTATATAGGAAATTTTAAGGTCCACCTTAGCTTAACTTCATGAGGAAGCTCTGCCAGCAAAAAAAACTTTTAAAGAATTACAGGGCCGTAACTAAGTAATTTTCTGGTCAATTTTTACGAAATTTTCACACAGTGGGTAGCAAAGCTTCAACTGTCACTAGGCATACCGATCAGTAAGAATTTCTAAGCACAAAAAAAATCTTTCTTTTAAAGATTTGCAGGGCCGTAATTTTCACGCAACAAAAAGTAAAGCTGCAGCTATCACCAGGCATACCGATCACCAAGAATTTCTAACAGATCAGCCAAAAATCTCACTTTTAAATATTTTACAGAGCCGTAACTAAGTGATTTTCTGTCGATTTTGAAAAAAAAATGTGTTGTATATCCCTATCACCCTGCATGCCGGTTAGCAAGAGTTTCTAATGCAAAAATCTCCCTTTTAAAAATTTGCAGGGCCGTAACTAAGTGATTTTCTCCCCAATTTTAACGAAGGTTTTACGAAATGACTAGTAAAGCTTCAACTATCATGCACAAAAAAATTTCACTTTTTTAAAGATTTTACAGGGTCGTAACTTTACCTGTTTTTCACATAATTTACATACAACATGTACTATAGTCTTAGCTCCCACCCCTCATACTGTCAGCAAGAATTTATAACGGGTAAGCAAAAAAAATCAGTTTTAAAGATTTGCAGGGCCGTAACTAAGTGATTTTTTTGCTGGATTTTGATGAAATTTGTACTAGAGTTTTAGCTATTTCCCTTCATACCGTTCAGCAAGAATGGGTCAGCAAATTGTGGGTAATAAATCCATTTCTTATGGGTCAGCAAATTAGGGATATCCGAATGGAAGGGCCAAGTGATACCTTATTTTAAAAGCTACAGAAGTGGCAAATCCCATGCGTTTATTTAAAAAAACCTCAAGCAGGCCATGGAATTAGAACAGTAGTTCTGAGATGACTTCATAAATAACTAAAGAGTTTTAATTCCATGGCTTGCTACGAGTTTTTTTTTTTTTAATATACATACATATATATGTGTTGTATTACGGTAACGTTACGTAATTGACAATTCGTTATTGTATTAAGGATGTCTAACTTCCGGTCAAGTTTTAACTTAGTTTTATCACTATATTGGGTTTTACATAGAAGTTACTTACGTGCAACCAAGCCTCATAGATTACGCACACCAGAAGAAAGGCAGCAATTATCACGGTGAAACAGATTTTTCCAAATCAACATTTCCATTTAGCTAGCAAATACAAGGCAATGCAAAAGATGGCTGTATTTTCTTCGAGTTTAATTTTTATCCAAAAATGGGTTATGGAGATTTATGGGGGTCTATGACAAGTATTTTCTTGAGACTTGCTTTTATCTATCAAGTCAAGCACTATTCCGTTGTTATTATAGCCTATACGTTAAAGAAAGAGTAATAAAACTCTTTACAGCTCTAATTTCATAGGTTAGTATGAAAAGAGATATACGCAAGGTATTCCAAAATGATCTGCCTTACTAGCATGTACTTCCTGAAGCACTCTTTCCTTGCAGCGAACTGGACCCAATTGTCTGGCATACAAGAGCGTTCTACTCTACTCCTCATTAAATTGTGATTAAGATCACCTCGTAGGCCAATCGAATTAGGATGAAGAAAATTTTTGGGGTCACAGCACAGCCCCACCACGCGGTGATCCCTGAGTGCCTGTGACTTCAGAGGTCAGGTAACAAACCCTCGTGGAGAAAGTCACAGGTAGCAAACGCGGAAGGAAAAATATACCTGGCAATAAAGGGGCATTCATTTAACTACCATGAATAAATCGGAGACAGCAGGAGGACGTAGTTATTGTGTATGGGGCTCAGGCCTTAGCTAAAACTTTGGAAACTACGCGTTTGAGAGAAGGCCTTCATTGAAGACAACGCCTGCTGGCACGATTACAAGTACACCTGTTAGTGCCTTATTCTCATCTACGAAAGAAGAAGTACAAAACAAAAAAACGGAAAACGAAAAAGAAAAGGGGAGGTTGAGCTAGAACCAAAAGGAAAAAGCACGGAGTTTAACGAAATCAAGGCACTGATAGAAAAAGTACATCGAGAAGCCAAGAAACTTCTGCAATTAGTAAAAACAAACAACACAAAAAAAAATAAAATCAGCCTATAAAATTGGCAACTTCCCGGGAATGCTTAACGCGAAAGGGAAAGACATTGACTCGATTACAGCCTCTCTACAAGTAAACAAGGAAACAAAAGAAATTAACAAACAAATAATCAAAGAAGAGGAGTTAACAAGCATTAAAATAACGAAAGACTACGAATAATTTATGAGCCAAGCGGATCAGGAGTGAAGCGAAGAAGTATACATTAGTACAGAAATAACCATAAGAAATCCAATGATGACTACGGATGCAACGAGAAAGGTGGTAATTGCCAATCCAGACGACCCGAAAATGGAGAGCAGCATCCAGTGATATCCCGGCATTATCGGAGATAAAGAAAGACTTTGGAGTAAATAAAGGAGTCTATCAAAAAGAAACTCCTCAAACTCACGCCAATGGAAGAGGAGAATAAACTTTTCGAGATGCTGGTCAAACTGAAACAGGAAACAAAATTTGTTTGAAAAAAGTTTTCGAAAAATTATCGAGATTGTGGATCAAGCATAAAGATAATTGTTGTACTATGAGCATGAGCAACATAGCCAATGGGGAAGCAAAGAAACCACAAAAAAAACGTATGCCATAATAGTTGAGAAAAATAGGAAGTCGTACAGCGAACTACTGAGAGAAGCGAAAACCGCAATACAGAAGATGGAAACAAGAAGGATACAGAAGATGGAATAAGGGAAATGCGAACTATAAAAAAAGGTAAACTACTTATTACTCTTGAAAAAGATAACAAGATGCTTGAAAATGTTCAAAGAGCGTTGGAGCAGTCTGACAGAGACACGGACCTCGGAGGCACGCATCATGAACAGCGGAGAATCGGGCACTGTGCCCATAAGAGGCATGCCATGGATAAACTGATAATTAAAAAAAAGATCATCGAAACAATCAAGGAGCTGATACAGGATTTTGAAAACCATCAATATAATTGCAGCGATCTGAGCAGTAATATTGACTACCAATAAACGGATTGTAAACCAATTGTTGGACAAAGGATGGCTAAGAAAAGATTCAATACGGTGTCAATCTTAACGCCATATTAGCGTAGTTAAATGAAAATGCTGCGAAAACAATCGCAAAGAAGATTAATGCAAAGAGAAGAACAGAAGAAGGCGTCATCGATGTGTTAAAGCCAGAATTTGGATCTATGCTTAACATTTTCAATAGCGTGTGTCTCAAACTGCAGCGTTTCAACTGACAGTGATCTTATATGAAGACTATCTCCCTGCTCAAAGAACTAATCCTTAAATTGCAAGTATGAAGTCTTGACGCAGCGTAATAGGTCATCACAGACAGATCTGTTCTATGTTTCAAAGTCACCTTGAACCCGACAATATCCAATCTCTCCCCCTATGCCGGCATGTTGGTGTAAGGTCTTTCAACATCAAAAGTCACAAATTTATCCCAATCACCTAATTCTTAAGATTATTAACAAAATGTTCAGAATTTTATACAACAGACGTGGATCTTCCGACCAACGGTTGGATGACTTGAAGGAGAAACCTATTTGGAGAACTTGCTTCTGAGTCTCTGGAGCTTGTAATTGGCCTTAGGGTGCATATTGGCTTTATGATTCTTGGGTAAGCCATAGAAATGAGGTGGTTTACTATGGTGTGGAGTAAGAAACCTTCTGGTACCTTCGGGAATGTAACGTTCATATTTCTTCAAAGTGCTGTAGATTTGTCCTTCAATTCTTCTCGTTAGATCATTCAGTATTATTTTATATTTACCCATGGTCACAACCTCCTTAAGGTAGTGGTGGTGGCCTGGACACTTTGAAGTCGGGAATTGCAGAGCAGTCTTGCTCCGAACACTTTCGTATTAAGTGGTCAGACGCCAGAATCTTGCAAATCGAACATCACTGGAGAAAAATAGAGTTTAAAGAAGCAGTCTTCATTGGAAACAATGCAGATGTCGTCAGTAAACCGAGTTACGTTTATTACGGTTTTAAATATATTGGCTAATTTACCCTAGGAAAGTAGTAAAGCATGTCTGGAAACCAAGCGTGAACCAGAGCCATGTCTAGGAGTAAGCAATAGGTACGTCTCTCACACTTTGAATGAGTGGGCATGGGATGGGAGAGTACAAGTACAAACTGGGCATAGTCAGGAATACGTAGACAGACCAAGGAAATCTACCCTAACCCGGATAGATCCAAGGCCTCGTCGTTTCTTGGGAAATGTAGGCAGTACCTGGGAATAAGCTTCCGACTCTGAGATGGAATGGTATACTCTCTTTACCCCTTAAGGCCTAGTCGCAAGGCTTCGTTCCCCCAATGTTTCCTACTACTACTACTACTACTACTACTACTACTAATACTACTACTACTACCTTAAGAAAGAGTCATCAAAATTAGTTATATGTCTAAATCTATTGAAACACCTACTTTAATAAGTACAAGACAAGTTGATGGGTTGTTGTTTATAAAAATTAGAAAAGGGTATTGCTGACAACTTGACAGATTAACATGCAAGATCTCCATTTTGTCCTTAATGCTTAATGCATCTTGCTGAGGCTATTTCCATCTCTACTACTACTACTACTACCCCCGCCTACTACTACCGCTCTTACTACTACTACTGTTAGTTGAAATAGTACTGCTAGTACTTTCCCAAATCACGAAGGTAGAAAGTGGGACAGACTACGGACACTCGAAGCAGAAATTCCTCTTTTAACCAACAAAGACCTAATAACGGCTTGTGACAAACTTAAAGAAAAAAGGGGCCGGGACTAGATAACGTCCCTCCCGAGATTGTGAAGGCGATAGTAAAGGGACATACCAAAGAAATACTGCAGATTTTAAATCGCTTGCTACTGACAGGGACATTTCCTCAGAGATGGAAAGTGGCTAGACTAGTCCTGATCGAAAAAATCAAAACAGAACAGAACAATAGAGTGTATAGGTCCATCTGCCTTCTTAACACCCTGGGGAAACTAATGGAACACCTGATTTGGGCAGTTTAGTAAACGAAAACGAACGTACGGGTCACCTGGCAGAAGAACAATACGGCTTTCGACAAAAACGGTCAACCATCCACGCCCTAAAAAGGGTGCAAGAAGTTGCTAACGCAGGCAACGTAAGAGGCAGCAGAAAAAGATGCATCCTAGTAACAATAGACGTACGGAACGCGTTTAATTCTGCTCCGTGGGACATCATCTTGGGGGAAATTACAACAAGGAACATAGCACCCTATCTATACAACATCATAGCCAGCTACCTAGAGGAAAGATGGCTATACGTAGGAGAAAAGACAAAAATGAAAATGACATGCGGTGGGTGTGCCTCAGGGATCAGTCTTAGGGCAACGCTGTGAACGTCTACTATGACGGCATTCTAAAATTACCGGTTCCACGAACAGTGAAACTAATCGGATACGCCGATGACTTAGGGATGGTTGTTGTAGAGAAAGATGCGAGGCGGTTACAGAAAACGGCAATTCAAGTAATGGAAGTTGTAACAGCGTGGCTGAGACCAAAACAGCTAAGTTTGGCCCCAGAAAAGACAGAGGTTGTTGTTCTAGCAGGAGGGAGGGAGAACTGTGAAGGATGTTGAAGTCAGGGTAGAAGACGTTACTATCAGAAGCCAGGAAGATACTAAGTATTTGGGTGTTTACCTGGATAGAAACATGACAATTGGACAACACGTTAGGACTGTGGCAAAAAAAGCAGGACGTGCCGTCGAAAACATAAATAGCATACTACCAAACATCGCAGGACCTAGAGAGGGAAATAGAAGAATACTGTTTACAGTGCTGCAGTCTATAATCCTCTATGGTGCAGAAATATCTAGAGGCATATCCTATTAAGTGTGCAAAGGAAAGCCGCGATACGAATAGCAAGCTCATACAGAACAGTTTCAACCGAGGCCCAACTGGTAATAGCCAGAACCCCTCCAATCTACCTGCTTGTGGAGGAGAGATGCAGCATACAAGAAGGGATCGACAAAGAAACTGCGAGAGAAATCACCCTCCGAAGATGGAAAGAAGAATGACAAGAGAATACGGAAAAGGGCAGGTGGACTCGTACACTCATACCAAATACAGAAGCATAGATTAACAGAAGATATGGGGAGGTGACCTACTACCTGACTCAGTTAATGTCAGGTCATGGATGTTTCCAGTGATACAGGCATTGTTTTAAGGTAGCAGCGAACGACCAATGCATATATTGCAACAATATAGAGTGCAAGAGATGGGAGACGTACAGAATGATAGCAGTAAATACTATGGTAGAACCAACACCACAAAATAATAATAATAATAATAATAAATATCTTCTTTTTTTTCTAAGAAAAAAAAGGCTATCGAACTACTGGTCTTTCTGCCTATGTTTTACAAATATATATTATTTACAATTTTACTTATTCTAATTAATATGTACAGGTAATAGGGAGAAAAAAAAGTTTTATTCTAAATTGAACTGTTCTAACAGCGATGAAGTAGGGAAAAGGTAACGGGATTGCCTGGTCTGTCTTGATAAGCAAAGTGTATTTATGATAGTGTGAATTGTTTCTCCATTTGGTTTGTAAATGTAGAAGTCTTTCAGTTATTTTGGTCATTTTTGTACGTTCGTAGAGAAGTTGCTTAGGTGGGTTATGTAGCTGGTTTTCAGTCTTATTTTGGTTATTAGTCTTAGCGAATTGCTCAGTAGTCTGTGTATATTTTTTTATTTTGTCGGTTGCGTTTGCTCTGAGTATATGTCCATAGTCAAGAATTGGTCTACAAATGGATTTATATATTTTGGTTGCTGTTTTTGTACTTGACTCCTTTGTCTTTATACGTTAGTACTCTGAAGTGCTTCGCCCTTTTAATAATTTCCGTCCTTGCATTTTTTAAGTGTTTTGTGAATTTAAGTTTTTGGTCTAGTGTTACTCCCAAGTATTTAATGTCATGTTTTGGTTAAGTTCTGTGGTCGTCTGCAATTATAGTTGGGGAGTTGTCTTTGATTTGATGGTTAAGTCAATAAAAGTTGGTTTTTAGTGGCGTTTGGCGTTAGACCACAAAATATTGTGGGAAAGATGCTGGAAAAGGAGGAAAACTGGAATAGTATATGTAACCCATCTAAATCTATTCTACACAAAGGAAAAAGACGTAAGAATGCAAGAAGGGAGATAGACAAGGATAAGCACAACAACACATATAAGACACCCTCTTTGAAGCAATACCAGCGAGCAGTTCCAAAGAGGAAAGCATAAATGTCCCTGGGGTGTGGTTTTAGTGTAGGGTGCTCCTAGGAATCGAACAGCGTGCGCAAAAAATATTTCCACTCCTCACAAAAAAAACTACTGTTAGTTGTACTAGTACTGCTAGTACAACTTGATGTCGACTTCTGCCAATGTTGCTCGAGATAGTGCTAGGTCACTGTCACGTCCTTACACAATTACATCACTCCACTGCTTTTGCTACACCATTGGACTGACCTGCTGCTGCACTCTTTTTTCAGTAAATGTGTCAAAGAAATATTCGGGACCAAAATAGGTCTATTGAACCACAGACACCTTAGTCCAAAGTTAATTAGTTTCCGAGATACAGGGTGTCAAAAATTACATTTTTTTTTTTTTATTAATTGCATATACTTTTAAGATGTATGTCTTTCTTATGGTGCTTTGGTTTGTTGTCAAGAACTTTTGCATACAAGATAGAATAAAAAAGTTACAAGAATTTTTGTACAGTGGTGCACCGTGGAACCGTGGAAATAATATTGCACCCAGCACCGTCTACATGAACATTGATTGAACATTTAGTTTTCTCAGTTTAAAAAACTGCATGTAAGAAGTAATATTCAATACATTTCTCAGGAAATAACAAAAAAATCAAAATTGTACTTTTGACACCCTATATCTCTGAAACTATTAACTTAGGGACTAATGTACATGTACTTCAATCCACCTATTTGGTCCCTAGTATCTGCCATTGCCGATATTTCCCAACCTTTCTAGGGTATCCTGTATATCAACTGCGATTTCTTTTATTACTGAGTAATATACTTACCTAGTGATAACACATTGCCCAATTAGTGAATTTTGCATTGTATGCCTAACGTACAGTATTTATCAACACCATAGGGGCTCTCACTTTTCTACATAAGTTTTCAACAAAAAATATCATACCTACCTGTAAAAAAAAAATATTTTAACCACAATTCAGGCATTTTAGGCATTATTAGGCAACATTTAAACGTTAAGTTAAATAGTCCAGGATTTAACTTGAAGTCTCGAATATAGGTGTTTAAAAGTCTTTGTTTAAACTTTGATTAATTGAATTATGATTTTTGTTAAGAAATAGTTTTCATAGTCATTTAATGAATCTTATTTTGGTCCTCTCAATTAGAGCATCACCACTTATAAAACATGTATGTGAAATGAGTGTGATTGTGAATCAGGTGTTTTATTGTTCGAAAATAACAATTAATGTTTGTCGATCCAATCAGCCAAATAGCGAGGGCTATCCCTCATGAATTTCGAAATCATCAAACGGCAGACCTAATGTCTAGCTATCCCGAGGGCAAGTCCCCAAAGATGACTATTTATGGTTAAATCACAATTAATTTTCAAAGACATGTCGAAAATTATATGTAATTTAACAAATTCTTAATTGCTATATTCCCAGAACCGCACCGTTGACCCTTATCAAAATCTGGCCGCTGGTCACACCATGTTATTAGCGTGTCACACAAGTTTCACCTTTTCAGAGAACTATCTGCGACTCGACAAAATTAAAAAAAATGAGACCATCTTTTTAGGGACTGGCGCATGCCATTGAGCAAATGAATATTTCTGGTAAGTACCATTACTGGTTTACGACTGTTAGAGCGTTTCTAGCTCGCCGGTCACTTAAATTTTACTTGAATGTGTTAACCCTATGGTCAACCCTATAAATAATCAATTGAGGCAAATCCAATCGGAGGTAATGTTGTGATGTGTGTTCTATTCAAATGAAGCGATCCATTTCGTGACCTTGAGGGCTATGCGGCTAGGCCTGTCTTGGCAAAGGGGCCCGCAGCCCTGTAAATAATGAGCCTGTGTGACTTACTACGCGGGGGGGGAGCAAGCAAGTCCCTGCCCCAGGGGGCCGTATTCATTTCCAATCACCACTGGATACTGACTGAATCCGTTTTAATTTTCTATAAAGAATTATTGTTTTATAACACTTTGTTAGCTAATCGGCAAAATAATTGTTTGGCTTGACCAGTAATTAATAACTGGGCTTAATTGTTTCGTTTTGCCTCGGCATCGACTCCGACAAGGGCCTGGTCATATCTTCTACCTTCAGATTACTCGCTAATGATGTTGCAGTATAAGAAAACTTCTTTGTTGGCTAACCTTATATGGAAAAAGACAAGTACTATTAAATTAATATTATTTTTAATTTTTTTATACACAAAACCAAAATAAAAACAATGCGTCTATATAAGCTCAGTTTTGCTTAACTTTAAACAATTCACAAACTACTAAAGTTATTAGGTACTCAGTATCAAACGTAATTAAAAATATATCAAGTCACGGTATTACTTAATGGCTGACGTGATAAAACACTGATGGTATCTCTATAAGATTTATTGGGTTTTCCATGATTATTTTAATAGAGCAAACGACAAGCTATTTGCCTGACCCTATGCCCCTGCTAAATGCTTTGACACTAATTGTGTATTCGAAGATGAATGTTTTCAATGTTTACAGCCCTTTCTATCTACATTTTAATTAGTCTATATTGTGTCTCCCGACAGGTTTTTGTCATGCGCAATTCCTTCGTCTGGCTCATGTTAATTCAATGCGCAAATTAATAACATATATAATTTCATTCACTTACTTTTGCCATCATTACATGTTGAAAAGATACGATAAAAATATCAGTCAGATTTTCAAGCCCTACTTGATGTCAATAATAAGTTTATTGCTTATAAATATTATCATTATATTTGTTAAATTTGGACTGAGACAAAATGAAACAAAAATAATAGCAGCAAAAAACAATAAGCAGTCGTGCGACCTTATCTGTGAAATCGGACAAATTGTGTT
This sequence comes from Taphrorychus bicolor, assembly GCA_951812265.1. Classification (NCBI taxonomy): domain Eukaryota; kingdom Metazoa; phylum Arthropoda; class Insecta; order Coleoptera; family Curculionidae; genus Taphrorychus; species Taphrorychus bicolor. The sequence goes on from OX638307.1 coordinate 11,443,490, forward strand.
TAACATGCACACACGCTGTGTGGGGGTTAATTTAGGGATTGAACGTGCCACTACCCCAAGTCACTTCCGGAGCACCTGGTTTATCCTTAGGCCGATCATTAACACAATGTCGCATATTTATCACACTGCCTAGTTAATATAAGTGCCATGAAATAGGGCGTTAAATGCGTAGATATGGATATTATGTGCGAAGTGTGAAATGACTCCATAAATATGTATACATTTTACTGATGATACCTACGCCTAGTTTGCCAATGACGAGCTGCAAGTCTGTAAAAGAGCATTTCTAACCTGCGACTGTTTCACATGCTGGAAGGCTTTTATATTCAATTCTGTAAATACTTATGTTATGTGTATACAGCTCCAATGTTTCAAGTTCGACTCCAATTACGTTTGCTTGGGTCACGAAAAAGCAGTGGTTAGTCGCCAAATCAGCACCGCTAATGTAAAACGTGACAGTATAAGTTAAAATTACCTGCGATTCGTATAGATAGACCAATTATTTTATTCATATGTTAGCGAGGTACGTAATTAACCTGATCTGACTGATCTCGATTCAATTTATACTCAAGTTTTCACTTCCTTTGGTGAATAGTCTTTTAAGCAACTACTGTATGTTATAAGCAACGAAGCTGAACTTGTCATTTTGCGCTAGTTACAAAATATAGCAAAACATAAAAGATTTTTAGGTGATTATTGTATGGAGAAATGTTGTCATTGTTAAATACAGAAATTATTTTCTAATAACCGTTCAACAGATCAATTTTCATAAAGTGGTTGGTGGCTCCTGCCATGTGCCCTGTAAATCCAGTAAAAAACAATAAGGTAAGTAAAACTGGAAGTATTTTTTCTGTAAATGTTTATTTAGTAACCTTTTTGGTTAAAAAAAAAATTATATTTTTGACTAGTTATTTTTTTAAACTAAACTTATCTAGACATCAGATGAAAATTTCCGAAGAAGAAAAACCACACATAAACCCGATATTACCTGATTCTAAATCAGGTTAAAGGTAAATAAAGTTATGCACTTGATTGTTGAAATCTGTAATCTGTAACAAAGCGTCGCATTTGGATCCATGTTGAAATAATTAATTATACAGTAATTACATAAAAAGAGCAGGTTAGAGGAAACCTTAAAAATTGGTCTACATTCCAATACAAGTACATTGGTTTATGTTTTTCTTTATAGCGACGATGCCAAATCTAAATTTAGACCCGCCCCTAAACCTACACCATATTTATTAGAAGAGTTTTTTTTAACTTCAAGTTTTCTTTTTGTCCTACTGAAAATTAATCTACAGTTTTTATATGAAAATACACTGCATCCATGGAACCAATTGGGTACACTTAACTAGAAACTTAATTTAATAACCAACAAATGAAAATGATAACACAAGACGTGACAACGTGGATCGATTGGAAACTAATATTCATTTCCATCTCCGGCTTATTTCTACGAATTGCAGGCCCAAGTAGCATTCTAGGCCATAATTTGGCGATCGTTTCGTAATCCTTGCTAAAATCGGTGGCCATTGGGTTAAAAAAGCTACCAAAAAAGTCAATCTATTACGAAATTATTACGGCACCTTGGCGAAAATGGGGAACTTTTATTTTCAATATATTTAGGTCAGTATTTTGGCCATATTTTAGCAATGAATGCTAGATTTTATAGATAGAAACGCAAACATTTTGGTGCTAAAAAATAGCTTTTATGACTAAAAATGTTGCTAGATTTTAATATTTAGAGCTAATTTCCAGGTTTGCATTGCGTTCCTTTCATCCAACTGTGCATTATATCCTGAATAGTTTGGTTGCAGATTACATCGAATTGCCTCAAATAATGGACTAAAATCTTAGTGCCAAGGCAAATTTACTGTGAATTTAGAGCAGATAATTAATATATTTCAAAGCGCCAAGATAATTTTCATTGTGTTGCAACCTATATTTTACATTAATAATAAAAAAATAATTGACCTTGAACTACATTTTTCTGATTTTGTTTAAACTTTCCCGAAAACACTCCCTTTGACGACTCCATGTATCAAATGCTTTAAATTAATGATAAAAATATGAAATATTCAATAGTTGCATTTGTATATTTTATTACTTTAAAAATAGCTACTAAATTAGAAAATTTAACAGTCTAAAAATCATGGCCGCTGGGTTGTTTGCAGATATTCATTGAGGCTACAACGATCGTGAAGAGACTAATGCAGCCGTTCCGCCATAAAAACCAATTAGTGATGAAAAAATTGCAATTTCGGCCGTTGTTTATTTTACGCCCCCTAGTGGCACTCAACGAAGTAAAAAAAAGAGTTAAATTGGCTACTTTATGGCTATCTTATGTCAATATTCTGTGGCCTTATAAATTATTATTTGCTAATTTTGTTGTCACTAGTGGCTAACACAAGTTTTGGCTATACTTCTGGTCAGAAAAGCCACAAATTTACTGCATCAAAATATATATTTTATCTAGTAAATATTCGGAAGTTTTAGCCAGGTAAGAAAATGTAATGTTTACCAAAATTTTGGCTAAGTTATTGCCATCACAAAAAATGCTACGTTTTCTGAAATCTTGGCCACAGATGCGCTCTTATGGGTAATTTTTTTGGTCAAAATTTATCTTACATAAATGGCCAAATGACAACCAAATCCCAGCTATTTTTACTACTTTATGACTAACTTTTGGCCATTAATGCTATTTGGTCATACAGTGCTGCTTGGGGGGGGGCGTACTCCTGTTTAATCGTGTAGGGTTGTTAGTCCCCCATCGGGCGCCTCCCAAAGTGGCGGATAGGGGAATGCAGAGAGAAGAATGGGTACCTGGAATGTGCAGAGCATGTAGCAGGCTGGAAAGGCGGCTAACACGGTTAGGGAAATGTTGCGATTGGGAATTGATATATTCGGGACTAGCGAAACGCGAAGGCCTGGTTCTGGGAAATGCGAAATAGAAGACCATCAGAGTTACTATGCTGGAGAGGATAGCCCTAAACATCGAAATGGGGTCTCTGACAGAGTAGCGATAATAAAGATCGACACAAAGCCCTGCAAGTTAAATATAATCCAGACCTACGCACCAACGTTGGAAAGCACCGAGGAAGAGACGGATAGATTCTATATGGACACGAAAGGAGCTCTTAAACATACACAAAAAGAAGAGACCACCCTTCTTATGGGGGATTTTAATGCTAAAGTCGGATATGGGGAAGATGATGATGTTGTCGGAAGATAAGGGATAGGAGTGCGAAACGAAAGAGGAGAAGCACTTCTCCAATTCTGCAAGGAATTTGACTTTTTATTTACGAACTATGGTTTAAACAACCACCCAGGCATCTGTATACCTGGAAGTCTCCCGCTGGTAACCAAAGGCATACAGTAAGGAAACAGACCGATTTTATAACAGTGAACAAGAGGTTCCAAAACTCGATAACATCCATTTAGACCTACCCTGATGCAGCCGTCCCATCTGACCATAATCTGCTAATATCCACCTTACTACGATTAAAGAATCTAACAAAATCAAAACGAGCGGAACGGATGGATGCCCAAAAACTTGAAGACGAAAATATTAAAACCGAAACAAAAAATGAACTAAAAGGGTGATTCAAAATTCAGTACAAAGATTTTAAAGGCGTATTTGTGGGGTCAAAATAAGACTTTTTTTTTTCTATAAACGTGGGTCCTAAAATGAACCTCCTCCCTCCTCGGGCGTTCAAAGTTGGAAGAAACAATTTTTTTTTTACTGTGGCCGTATTTATTCGTAAAAATTCTTGAAAATTTGTACATCCCCGTTTCTCAACGAGCTTTTCTTATTTATTTACTCAGAATTACCATAAATAAACAACAACAGTTGCCATAACTACAAAGTTCCAGCCTCCTATGTTTTTCCTTATTATGATGATAATACAGCAGCCATTCAGTCAAAGGAGTTTTTCTCGAAAACGGTTAGTTCAACAAAGAAACTTCAATAAATCAAAATTACAGATATTTGTTAGGCTTGCTAGATAGTGACTATGAATTTAACAAAACTCTCGGGAAACATAAAGTGTTCGTCATCATAATGACATTAAGTCCTTAAAAACTACGAAGAATGAAAATTTCGCCATTTCTGGGACAGGAAATGAAAAAAGCTCGTTGAGAAACAGGGATGTACAAAATTTCAAGGGTTTTCGTGACTAATAACGGCCACAATTAAAAAAAAAACAACTTTGAGCGCCGGTAGGGGGAAGGGGGTTCATTTTAGGACCCATGTTTAGAGGAAAAGACGTCTTATTTTGACCCCACAAATATGCCCTTAAAATCTTTGTACTGAATTTATAGTACAAAGTATAGCTGAAGTCGAAGAAAAAGCAAAAATAACGATTTTGAGCAAATATGGATAGATACAAAGAACACCATAGTGGAGACGACAAATTCCAGACTTGCCACAGGAGGGAGAAGAAAAACGTCCAGATGGTACCGAGGAAATATTGGACCTCATGGAGGAGCGGAGAAAATATAAAAACAACAACGAAGAAAGATATCGACAATTCCATAGCCTGGTTGGCGGAGAAGTGTACCGAAATCGAACAACTGGAAAATCAACATGATTCGTTTAATTTACATGACAAAATTAATGAAGCTGCAGGTATGTTAGACCTAGAGACCCAGGGATCGTTACAAACACGAATGGCGAGACACTACTGGAAATTGACCAAAGGATAGAAAAGTGGAAGGAGTACATGAAGGCACTGTTTGATGATGAGAACCGAGGCAGTTTGGAAGAACCAAACATAGAAACTGGGCCCTCTATCACCACAGAAGAGGTTGCTAAGGCAATCAGAAAGCTTAAAAACAACAAGGCAGGAAGACCTGATGAGGTTTATGCAAATTTGCTAAAGTTCATAGAACAAAACCACCTGGACATCATTACAGAGCTATTCAATTACATTTATGAGAGCGGCAAAATTCCAGAAGAATGGCTCGTCTCAATATTTATTCACATGCCGAGGAAAATCACAGCTAAAAAATGCGAAGACTTCAGATCTATTAGTCTAATGAGTCACGTTCTGAAAACATTCCAAAAAGTCTACATGAACGTATTTATCCCAAACTCGACGAACATATTGGATTTAGTAACGGACTCGGGACACGGAAACATTGTTTAGCATTAATGTTCTAATAAAAAGAGCACACGATGTAAACTGCAATGTCTTTCCCTGTTTCATCGACTTCGAGAAAGCTTTTGATAGATTAAATCACACAAAACTACTGGAAACGCTTAGATAGTCAGGCCTGGATGACAGGGACCTCCGCATTATATCTAACCTTTACAGTAAACAAAGGGCTCGTGTTGTTGGAGAATCCGATCTCTGAGGAGTTTGAAGTACGCCAGGGAGTTCGACAGGGATGTGTGTTCTCTCCTCTGCTCTTTAATGTTTATTTGGAGAGACTGTTTGGGGAGGCTTTGGAGAGCACAGATGACGGCATTTTGCTAAACGGTATACTTATTAATAATCTAAGGTACGCTTACGATACAGTCCTAATTGCAGACACAGCTGAGGGTCTTCAGAGGATAATAGACAGAGTAACCGAAGTTTGCGAAACCTACAACATGCGCCTAAACACAAATAAAACAAAAGGTTATGATAATAAGGAAACAAGATATTGATGGAACTGGAAACGGTTACATCGATAAATTACCTGGGCACATTTCTTAACAACAAATAAGAAAAAATAAATGAAATCAAGATCCGAATTGAGAAGAGCAGAACAGCTGTTAATCTCATGAGAAGCGTGCTGTGCAATTGAAATATAGGTTTGCACCTCAGAGTCAGAGTTTTTAGATGCTACGTTTTTTCAATACTAACACATGGGGTGGAAGCTTGGGGTGCAAACTGACGCTGCACGTAAACGTCTGGGAGCATTTAAGATTTGGTGCTGCAGACGCATGCTTAGAATATCATGAATTTACCACGTGACCAACGAATCCGTTCTACAGCGTATGAGAAAACAGGGAGAGCTTTTAAAAGTAATCAAGGAGCGCTAATTTTCATAGTTCGGACATGTTATGCGAAACCAGAAATATAGCCTACTTCAGCTTATTACGCAGGGCAAGCTTGACTGCAAGAGAGGTCCTGGAAGACGACAAGTATCGTGGCTGCGAAATCTGAGACAATAGACAGGAATGGCATCGATGGACCTGTTTCGGGCTGCAGCATATAAAATCAGATGGGCCATAGTAATCGCCAACGTCCACTGAGGATAAGGCACTAGAAGAAGAAGAAGAAGAAGATTCCTGTTTAGGATATGAATTAAATAAATTAAATTTTTATATAACTAATGGCAATTTTATTCATTTGTATTCATGCATATTAATAATTTTGTACCCTTCCATTCTGATCTAAACTATTTTTTAAATATTTATTATATTAAAAATATTTCTTTTTTCAAGTCATTAGCAGAATTCATGCCATCGATGGTTTATCGGGACTACATTAAATGTAGACATGAACATGGATTTAATCTTCCAGTACCGGCATCTCGGGAGCGGGATTTCCAGCGACTTAAGGAAGTCTTCGGGTACCGAAACTTCTGCAGCAGTTCTCCCTCAGAAATGTACAAAAACCGCTGTTGTTTCAACCAGTTCCGATCATATCCGTCGAAGCTCGAAGCCGCATTTGCTCGACTCCACTGCTCGATCTGTGATTCCCCGTTATCCGCATTTCGCTTGTTCGCTCAATACTGTTATTGTACAATTTCAAAAGTTGTTTCGTTGTCTGTTGTGAAAGGTGAAACCAGAAAGTGATTACTCTATGTGATCTATAATTATTAATCAGGGGCCGTAGAAAGAAATGTTTAGGTTAAGCATTGATGAAATTGAAATTATTGCTAAGATCTCAGATGTCTGGAAGATTCTTGAGACCTTTTTGGCGGTATACGTCGGACTTGTTTAAGATTTAAATAATTATTAATTTAAGAAAACAAAAATCACCACTAAAAACCCTTTGCTACTTATGTGTGGAATTCACTTAGTCTCTGACTAGGGGACTACAGCTGGTAAGAATGGGCAGACATTTTAAATGATAGCAAGCAAGAAAAGATTTAACAATCTGATCTGTGCCCAATGCTTTTCCGTTTACGACCCCAGTTCTGAAGCTTGAAGGCAATAAAATATATAGGTCACATGAATGTGTGACTGTGAGTTATCTAAAAAAACAAAGTTGCCCATTTAGAGCCTCAATTGAGGAACCATTAATCTTTGACTAAGAGAATAAAACGCCAATCACAGGATTTTGAAGTAGACGTTTGCCAAGCCCAGGAATGCTAGGAAAACCAAATCCGTACTCCTAAGAAACTAGCTGAAGCCGTAAACAATATTAAAGACGTTAAGAACAACTACAAATTTCTGAAAAAGAAAAGTGAGTCGCTCAAATTTAAACTGCAGCAGCGGAAATCAAAGATTGAGTAAAAGGACTAAGTAATGATGGAAACGTTAAATACAAATAATAAGTCACTAACCAAACATACTGACGACCTTAAAAAACCAAATACCAATTGTAGAAGCTACTACTAGTAATTCATCTGGAGCTACGCAAAACAGGGACCCCTAGACTCAGTCAGGGAGTAATTGTAGCATTCAGAATGATAAGGTTCATCTACACACTTATACCCACGATACTCAGGCAATGGGTCGAGAAGAGCTAGGCTTTTTAGAGCTCTCTTGGCAATTACCAAGAATGAAGATACTCAAACTGCTTCAAATGATTGGAAGGTTGACAGGGATTGTGAGATGAGAACTCGAGGTGGCTGAAACTGTGTCAAAATTGATGTTCGTGAAAACATTGACACCTCACTCATCTCGACCAATCCCAGAGCTCTAATTTGTGGTGATGCGAGTGCTAAAAATCTGGCTCCTGCCCTAAATAATTCACTGGGGGCAGATGTAAAGCTGAAACGACTGTCCGGAGTAATGCACAGCAGGTTTTTAGCAGAATATTTGGTCTCACGATGAAGTATTCCAAGGGCGACACGTTGATCCTGTATAGGGATATGGGGAACGGGATTCCCACGTGGCAATTACTTAGAGAGATCAATACTGGAAAATACACTAATGTAATTTTGGTGGTTCGATGTAATTACAGAATGGTGACAACGTATAGGTTCAGCACAGTTTTGTTCGCGTATGCGGATTTTAGAATCAGATAAGAATTTATCTATCAGTGCTGAACTAACCCACGACAGTGAAAGGAGTGGTTTTAGGCACACTTTGAGACAAACCTTGAGTCTCTGTCCCAGCTACTATCGCAAAGTGATATTTTCTTCACCAATACCGAAAAAACCCACAGTGGAAATGACAGCACTCTGAAGACTATAGAATGAAACTGTTCTCAAGAGCTGACCGTTGGTCGCGCATTCTAACAGCTGAATTCTCTTGTGATTGCTGACGATGACGAGCTTGGTATCGACACCTATTGCTGTACGGTAGTTGATGGGAAAGGGTAGTACCCTGAGAGCGTTAGCCCAGGGGGTACTTGTATGACGGACTGTTGGACGATCAAGACGTAAAATCGTAATAAAAGATATGTCAATGTTAATATTCATAGTTCTTTGAGAGCGTGTTCTAGTTTTGAACGATTGGAAATTAAAGTCAATAATGGGATCTTTGCCAGCAGAAACATGCATCGATTTAGTTATAAGTAAACTGAAAATGATAAGCTTATCGTACTAAAATGATACTGTCATACCGACAACTGACGGCCAGCTCCGTCAGTTGTGTTATGGTAACCGACAACTGACGGCTAGCTCCGTCAGTTGTGTTATGGTAAGTCAGGCCACTAAGTGTAATATTGTTCTTGCTGAGGTGTGGTGGAGGAAATCTAACATACCCTAGATACGAGAGGCGTTGCAGTTGGTAGATGTAATAAGGGCATTTAAGAGTGAGCGTACGGACCTCCTAATCAGCGCTTGCAAGGCGGGAAGAGTCGTACCAACAAGAACCTAATGGATCACCACATCTTATTAGACACTTGATGAACTTGTGCATTACAGAAGTATTATATTAGCCTAAACCACTAGCAGCAAATGCACCCATGTCAGCCGCAAATGAAGAGCAAAATGACATGGAAAAGGAGGATGACGTTGAAGAAGATTGAGGACTCGAATTCACTTATCCCGGTGAAGCAGAAATGCCAGAAGTGGACTTTAATGATTTACCCTTGGACTATAAATGTTAACTGTATGGTTAAAGAAGTTCCCAGGTTCATCAAAAGGTTTCGAAACTCACCCCCGAAAATAGAGTTTTACAGAATGTCAAAGAAAAACACAATAAAAATATTTCTCTTATATTGAACTGCAAAACCCGTTAGAATAGTTAGATGGATACGTTGAAAGGATTTGTTCATTTGAAAAACAATATCCTGAAGAGTTTCATTTAATGTTGAAGCTATCTTAAGATATGACTATTTCGGATTTTTGAAAGACATCATAAACTATTTGGAGCCTGTGAAGCTAGTTTGCTGGCTTTATGTCGAATTGATGCAAATCTTAAAAGTTAAAGCGAATTAACAGCAACCTTAGCGTTTGTTTATATGATGCTATCAAGCAACGTATTGTTACGCATCGCAGCAACGCCGCATGGGAGGCGGGGCAACGCATGGGAGCGTGTTGGTTGGTGGAGCTTCGCGACCTATCCGCGCTGCGTCATGGCTGACACGAGTGATTTATTGCTCGGCTGGCTTAATCTAGAAGGCAGTTGTTTACCGTTACAACCGTTTTTTTTTATGTGAGATTATTCAAGAATTCTTATAAAGAACTTTCTAGGTTTTTCTGTAATTTTAGGATTGTATATAAAAGGCGCATAGAGCGGCGGTTAGAAAGTAGTCGTATTTTAATCGAGCTATAAGTAAGCTAAAGTTACGAAGCGATAATAGAAGGCTATAAAGTGTTAAGTACTGAATTATTTAGTAGTCGAGTGTATTTGTGGAATAAATAAATAGTGTTTTCGTGTTAAATCGTTTCACTGGAATTATTGAACCCCGAGTTCGCAACAATTGGTGTCAGAAGTGGGATTCCAGTGGGAATTTGAGAACTAATATTACTGAACTGTAAGTGAGTGCTTCATTGCCGGACATTACGTGTTTATGCCAGTGACCAGAAGCCAGCATCAAGCAATGGAGGATCAACTTGCCGCCCTGCTGTCCCTTATGCAACAACAGAGGGAAGAACAGGAAAAACGTGATCAAGTACAGGAGCGACGTTATCTAGAGCAGAAGGAAGAGCTGGAAAAACGTGATCAAATTCAGGAGCGCCGTTATAAAGAACAAAAAGAAGAGCAGGAAAAACGTTATAAAGAACAAAAAGAGGAGCAGGAAAAACGTTATAAAGAACAAAAAGAAGAGCAGGAAAAACGTTATAAAGAACAAAAAGAAGAGCAGGAAAAACGTTATAAAGAACAAAAAGAAGAGCAGGAAAAACGTGATCAAGTGCAAGAGCGACGTCATCAACAATTCAAAGAAGAATTAATGAGCCATCTCGCAGTCAGGGAGCAACAGTTGGAAGAAAGAATAATGCAATCCGTTAATGAATCCGTTAACGAAGGACTCGAAGCTGTCAACCAGAGGGTTCTCGAGCTAGAAAAGAAATTCCGGGAACAACTTGAGGACGACACCGTGTCTACAGAGAGTTTTAGCACAGCTAACGCTAAAATTAAGCCTCCCGATTATGACGGTACTACGGCGTGGGAAATTTATAAAACACAATTTGAGGCAGCTGCAAAAGCTAATGGCTGGTCCGAGCCCCAGAAAGCTACATCATTAGTGGTAGCACTTCGTGGAAAAGCGGCTGAACTACTCCAATCTCTGTCGGCAGCTGATCAAAGTAATTATGCAGTTTTAGTACACTCTCTGCAACTACGATTTGGAAACGAGCACAAAGAAACCGTGTTCCAAGCCCAGCTGAGGATGAGGCAGCAGAAGTCAGGTGAATCCTTACAAGAATTTGAGGCGGACATAGACAGACTAATTCACCTGGCATACCCATCAGCCCCTGAATGTTTTCAAACGCAATTTGCCGCCGAAAGGTTCATTGAGGGAGTTCGAGATAGTGACATGAGATACCACTTACGTCTAGTAAGGCCCAGGAATATCAGCGAGGCACTAGTTCGGGCCCTGGAATTCGAGGCGTCACGAGTGTCATCTAGTTCTTCTCCACGTGTAAGAATGGCAACTTGCGATGACGAGGAGGATACGTCAAGGACTGAATCCATGGCCAGTTTACATAAAACGATTAAGGATATGGCAGTCAATATACAAGCCCTGTTGGGAAGGACGCCTCGATCAACAGACAATCGGGGCATAAAATGTTTTAACTGCGGCAGACTGGGTCACATCAAGAGTAACTGCCGTAATAGGGCAAGAAGTCCGTCGCCGTCGTTTAGAAGACCAAGCGGCGACCAAGACCGCCCTAGGTCCCAGGAAAACTAATTCCGGTCAATGCAAGGGGGCAATTGACCGGGGCCGCTAAGACCCCCAGGATCTTTAAAGTCAATAATTTGGGTGGCAAAAGTCTCACAGTGGCCGGACGCATTAAGGAACAGAAGATCCAGATTACCATCGATACAGGAGCAGATGTGACCATTGTAAGGCCAGATAAACTTGTCGGATATACCATACAACCATTGCCCAATCCTATTATGTTAAAATCAGTCACTGGAGAGTCTTGCCCTATAGACGGAGAAGCCGATGTCACCATCATTATTGGAGAAAGACTCGAAGTTCGGCATAAAGTGTTGGTTGCCAGGATCAAAGACGAGTTTATTTTGGGAATGGATCTCATCAGGAAACATGGATTCTCCTATGATCACAAACGGAATATTCTCACATTTGGAGATGAGGAGTTTGCATTAACCAATGGAAATGTGGAAACTAGTGTCCGTCTACTAGTGGTAGAAGATGTGAAAATTCCTCCAAATTCAGAACAAATTATCACAGTGACTTCTGAAAATCATCCTGGGTGGTCCATAGGACTTATAGAACCTAACCTGGATTTGACGACTGAAATCATGGTAGCCCGAACTTTGACCGACACGAAGAAGACTATGCCAGTACGAGTTGCCAATATTGGAGAAAGGACCATCAAGCTCAAAGAAGGAACAGTTCTTGCCAATTATGAGCCTGTACAATGGGTATGCAATTGTGTCGAAGCAGAGACATCCAAAATTAAATCTTCTAACCAAGCTTCCCCAGAAGTTATTGATGCTTTTAAGCGACAGTGGAGTCACCTGTCAAAGGAACAACTTCAGTCTGCTATAAAATTTGCTATGGATGAATCTGATATGTTTAACTTCAAGAGCAACGACAGTCAAACCGATTTAGTTGTCCATAAGATCAACACAGGAGATGCCCAGCCAATACGACAACATCCACGAAGGGTCCCTCTGGCTAAACAACAGGAAGTTAACAGTTTGCTGAATGAAATGTTAAAAGAGGGCGTCATAGAAGAATCATCTAGTCCATGGTCGTCGCCTGTGGTTCTTGTTAAGAAGAAAGATGGTTCAACGCGGTTCTGTGTTGACTACAGAAAACTTAATGATGTGACCAAGAAAGACAGCTACCCATTGCCACGTATAGATGACACCTTAGCAACTTTATCGGGATCAAAGTGGTTTTCCACTCTAGATTTAAAAAGTGGATACTGGCAAGTAAAGATTGCTCCCGAAGACAAAGAAAAGACTGCATTTTCTACTGGTTCTGGACTATACCAATTCACTGTTATGCCTTTTGGATTGTGCAATGCTCCATCAACTTTCGAGCGACTAATGGAACTTGTTTTGAGGGGGCTGACTTGGAAAACTTGCCTGGTATACTTGGATGACATAATTGTCATGGGACGTAATTTTGACGAGCATTTGAAGAATTTAAGAGAAATCTTCAGCAAGTTACGGAATGCTCACTTGAAGTTAAACTACAAGAAATGCAGCCTATTTCAAAAGCAAGTCGAGTACTTGGGGCATACCATCTCAGAACAAGGCATTAAAACTAGCCAAAGTAAAATATCTGCCATTAAATATTGGCCAGTTCCCCGAGACAAACACGAAGTAAGGAGCTTTTTGGGACTATGTACTTACTAAAGGAGATTCGTAGAGGGATTCGCCGACATCGCAAAACCGCTGCACAAATTAACAGAAAAGAAAACACCGTTCTTGTGGAACCATGATTGCAGTCAGGCGTTTGCAAGGCTTAAAGCTGCCCTATGTTCTAGTCCAATCTTGGCTTACCCTATAAAGGACGGACTGTTTATTCTGGACACGGATGCAAGTAACTGTGGTCTAGGTGCAGTACTCTCTCAAAGACAAAACGGGCAAGAGAAGGTCATTGAGTACTACAGTAAGACTTTAAGTAAGCCAGAAAGAACCTATTGCGTCACTAGAAAGGAGCTGTTGGCCATCGTTAAAGTAGTCGAACATTACCATCGCTACTTATATGGAAAAAGGTTCCTGATTAGAACTGACCATGGAGCCTTGAAATGGTTATTACAGATGAAAAACTCTGAAGGTCAAATAGCCAGATGGATAGAGCGCCTGCAGCAGTACGATTTCCAAATTGAACATCGACCAGGAAGGTCTCACGGAAATGCCGATGCATTGTCTAGACGGCCATGTAAAGAAGATTGTCGGCATTGTCAAAGAACTGAGCAGCGTGAGGGACTTCCTTCTGTACGGAGAACGTCGGTGGAAATAAACGATGGCTGGACCACACAGACCCTTCGAGAAGAACAAATGAATGATCCAGATATTGGACCCATCCTCTCTGCAAAGACTGACGACAAGAGACCAGAATGGCAAGAAATTGCTGGTAAAAGTCCAAACCTGAAGGCGCTATGGGCCCAGTGGCACTCTCTTAAAATAGAAAATGGATTACTGAAGAAAGCGTGGGAGAGTCCGGATGGCAAGACCGTAGTCAGTCAGTTGGTTGTTCCTGGTAGCAGAAAATCGGACGTACTACAGGAAATGCACGACGGAACCAGTGGAGGGCATTTTGGCGTCAATAAAACCTTGGCCGAAATTAAAGAGCGGTTTTACTGGGTGAATTATCATGAAGACGTCGAATCTTGGTGTCGCAAGTGCGAAGTTTGTTTTGCCACAAAAGGACCTCGAACAAGATCACGCGGCCGAATGGTGCAGTACACTGTAGGTGCTCCATTCGAGAGGGTAGCAATTGATGTCGCGGGACCGTTTCCTCAGACTGAGTCGGGCAATAAATACATCTTGGTCGCCATGGATTACTTCACTAAATGGCCTGAAGCATACGCCCTGCCTAATCAAGAAGCAACGACTGTGGCAACGGTGCTAGTAAATGAAATGTTCTGCAGATTTGGAGTCCCTCTCGAACTTCATTCTGATCAGGGCCGAAATTTTGAATCGGCTGTTTTCCAGAAGGTCATGGAACTTCTCGGAATTCGCAAGACCAGGACAACTCCTTTGCATCCACAGTCGGATGGGATGGTAGAGAGATTTAATCGGACCATGGAACATTACCTGTCTAAAATGGTGGCAGATCATCAGCGTGATTGGGACCAACATCTACCTCTCATGTTGATGGCATATCGAGGCTCTACGCATGAAGCCACTGGTTATACTCCGGCGAAAGTGATGTTCGGAAGGGAAATGAGGATTCCTGCAGATTTGATGTATGGAACACCAGAAAAAGACTCACTCAACCCTGAGAATTTTGTGGAGGAGCTTAAGGAAAGGCTGGACAATGTTCATGAACAAGTCAGGAATAAACTGCGGATATCCAGTGATCGAGCCAAAGCAAGATATGACTTACTAGCTAACTCCCGCGGCTTCCAGGATGGTGATTTGGTGTGGCTATACAATCCGAGGCGAAAGGTGGGGAAGTCGCCCAAACTTAGCCAAAATTGGGAAGGACCTTATACAATTATAAAGAAGATTAATGATGTGGTGTATAGGATCCAGCGGACCCCCAGGTCAAAGATGAAGGTCGTTCATTTGGATCGATTAGCACGATACCATGGAACTCTATCTGTTCGGGACGAACAGCCTTAGGAGGAGGGCAATGTTACGCATCGCAGCAACGCCGCATGGGAGGCGGGGCAACGCATGGGAGCGTGTTGGTTGGTGGAGCTTCGCGACCTATCCGCGCTGCGTCATGGCTGACACGAGTGATTTATTGCTCGGCTGGCTTAATCTAGAAGGCAGTTGTTTACCGTTACAACCGTTTTTTTTTATGTGAGATTATTCAAGAATTCTTATAAAGAACTTTCTAGGTTTTTCTGTAATTTTAGGATTGTATATAAAAGGCGCATAGAGCGGCGGTTAGAAAGTAGTCGTATTTTAATCGAGCTATAAGTAAGCTAAAGTTACGAAGCGATAATAGAAGGCTATAAAGTGTTAAGTACTGAGTTATTTAGTAGTCGAGTGTATTTGTGGAATAAATAAATAGTGTTTTCGTGTTAAATCGTTTCACTGGAATTATTGAACCCCGAGTTCGCAACAGTATAAATCAGAGACGAACCACGGCTTCCGAGGTGATAAGTTATGTTACCAACTCCAAGGGCATTGTTCGTGGATTGCTATTGTAAGTAAGACTACTATTGTAAGTGGATTGCAGCAAATCCCAAAACTGTTTCCGGATACATAAGAAAATTGGTAAAAAGGTTTTCATCATCTCCTTCACTTCCATCGGCGTCCGCAGATGATTCTGATGATGATGAAACGCCAATTGCCCGACTTCGACAAAGAGACGCTTATTTTGATCCTACCTCAACAACTACAATATCATTAAAGGAGAAACTAGACGTAGCACTAAAAGAAGCAATAACAGAAATGACAGCTTCGCTAACTACTGCCATTATTTCGTCTCTATCAAAAAGCCTTAAGGAAATTGTGGACAAGGAGATGAATCTCTTTGAAAATGGTGGAAATTGAGGGCAATTTTTGCAGTTGGCCTATGTATAATTGTCGACAATTTCTCCTACAAGTGTGGAGTCGAAACGAGCTTTCTCAGCGGTTGGCTGGATTTGCTACAAAAATAAGATCGTCTCTAGATAACGACTCCTTAAATATCATCTAGTAGCCTTTATTTTTCTTTATTAAGGTAAATAACTTTTTGATAAACTTTTCGCGTTTTAATTAACTTATATCTATGTAATAGATTAAGCAATGATGTTTGAGTTTTAAAATTTTTCTTGCCCCTAGAAAATCTCAATATTCTGTACTTTATTAAAAAAAAATTTAATTTTTTTGTTTTTTTTTTAACCACTGGGACCAGTCCCGGGAATACTTGATTTTGTCCCGAAGTCCTAAATGGCTTTCTTTTTATTCTTCAGCTTTTTTCCCAAAACTGCACAAATATAAGTAAAAACAAGAGTAAAATCACGGAGCCTAGTTACATTCTTCCTTGCATAGCCTCTAAAAATGTAAAAAAATACTGATGACGTAGACAATCGCCCGGATATAGCCCCGCCCACATGCTTAATATCTTTCCTTTAATAGTGTCATGTGGCAGAACTGGAAGTAACCTTTACCACGTTTAAATTACTTTATGTTAAACGTCAGTTATTATTGATTATTGATGTTAAGTTTCTGGAAATTAAGCAATATAGATAAAAATTCTTTATTCAAGCGATACTAGTCCTGTCCTTGTTTTCATTTTTTGGTTGAACCTTATCGATTTAGATTATAGACTCTTCTTTAGGAGGTTGGATACTTGTAAACTTGTCCTCCTATTGTACATTTTTAGTCATGAGTTTGATGTTATTGTCAAGCATATCTCCGCAACAACCTACGTTGACCTCTGGATAGTTACAGTTAAGTGATATAAACAGGCAAATAGATTTTGCGAAACCCCCCATTCAAAGACGAAATCGAAGTACATTAAAGAAGTTCAATAAAAATTGTTAATTTTGCACTTGTCCAATAAATATAACGCACCAGTGCGTTAAACGTCTTAACGTACTAATTCTATTTAAAAACTATTTCTCAAATCAAAAAGTGAATTGAAAAGGGAGAGAGCTGTTGAATTGCAAATTATTAATAATTACTTATATAGGTACATTTAAAGAAAAAAAGAGAAGGATTTAAGTTTCACGTGAGCTTGGCGTCTTCTGACTTACAATCACCTGTTCGAACCATTCTCATTTGTTGAAATATTTGCCAATAGTAATGAGATGGTATGGTACTTTGAGCAAATTCCTCGTTATTGAGCATATTTAAAATATGTAGAGGTGATATTTTGCACAATAAAGGAAATACATGGCCTCAAATGCTGATAATGCGAATAGAGATGGTGCAGCCAACATGGGAATGTACTTGTTGAAGTTAGATGAATTTAGTCACTGCAAAGTTCAGTTCTTCATCAAACCTCACTCATAGTGAAAGAATGAAAAAAGACGGATAGAAGTTGAGAAGGTAGAAAAAACTTTTTTGAAACGGTTTCAACATAAGAGAGAGTAACAGGAAGTTGAAATGCAAATTTTAACTATTTGCGAAGGCAGTTTCTAAAAACCCACATGAAGGCAACTCTCAACTCGCTAATTTAAATTTTCAATCTTTTGTACGATAATTTGGTACTGGGGTAATATATAAATCTAAATAACCTAAATAGATTTACACCTAATTCGTAAAAATAAATTTAAAATTAAGATTAGAACTAACAATATTTAAAAACACATTTAAATGAATACGTATAACACTATAATAGCAGTTCTTCAGACTTTTAATCAGATGCCTATATATGTCATTATTTAAAATAGCTCTTGAGATCAAGTACGCGCAGTTTTTCAAACAGAATACAACAAAATATCTGAAGACAATTTAAGCTAACCATATTCAAAAACACAAATGAATATCCACTGAAATAAACGCGTCTGAAGACTTCTGAAGAGGTTCGAATAGCAGACATGAGGTCCATTACAAATTCAGTAGGAACAGGTACTATTATGGTACGTAATTCGTGGGGCACTATAATATTTTAGACACTCATTCAACAGCATGTAAATACCCTGTCGTGTAAAATTGCAAACAATTTGCAAATTTTACGCATGCACCATTCGTTTGGGTACTAATTATATTGGCAACCCTGTAAATAGTCTATCATTATTGTGAAAATCGCTATCTCGACTCGCACTCACCGACAAAAATTCGCGTGGTTTCCATATAATTAGGGATTAAACAAAAAGACTTTATTTTGATATAGTGAGTTACAAACGTTTTGCTGCGGCGAATGATACATAATTTTTAGTTTGTGATAAACGATATGAGATTTTGCTTGATCTCCGATTAGGTCTCGACAAATTATACGGAACGATCTAATTAGTATCTCGGTTTCTTATAATTTTATTAAGCCCTTCAAGAATATATTATTTTCTTCTCGTCACGAAACTTTAATTAATAATTATTAGTTGAGTGACTAAGTTTCAATTGCTGTATCGTTTTTATTTATTGCCGCCTTGAATATTTTAAAAAACCAAAAAAATTGCCTAGTTATATAACTTAAATAAGATCATTTGACCTTAAAGAAACATCATTTCCTAAGCCACAGTTCCATATTTCATCGAAGGCGATATCGAGTTATTGATGAAAAAGTATATATATCTCTGCGTATCACGAACTTTATTCGGGCTTTTTCTCCCACATTCCCTTTCATTGTTTCGCACCCTCTTTGTCGCAAATCCTCTCGAGGATCCGTGCTATTGTCCAAACAGAGGAAAGTTCGAAAGAGAATACTAAAAATCACCTTTTCACTCAGTAATCTTACATTCTACATTCATCCATCATTTACATTCATATGTTATATACTGTGTGTCTCATATCATTACAATAAACTTTTCTATAGTTTTGAGTTTAGACCCGAAATGGTGTTTTCCGTTTTTTTAGTGACACAATATTGATCATGACAGATCATATTAGTAGTTGTGAGGACTATTTATAAGAGCTATCACTTCATGAAGACCAGTTTAACAGGAATGCGTTAATAACAGGAATTTTCCATTTTTCGGAACCAGCCCTTCCCGTAAGAAATACGGAGATCATCACTAAGGAGTCATTAACCATAATTGTTAGTTACGTATATTATTTTTGGTTCTATTACTAAGAAAAATATATCCACACTCGCTCTTGTTTTCCAAACAACTTAGATGTGTGATTTTAATGATTTTCTCGTCGTCTACAAGTCTGAACTAATAAAAAGTTTTAGTTTTGCATTCCACTTGTTAGGTTCGTCTATAAGATTCTTTTCAAATTATGCATAAATGACTTTAGGAAGTGCGGCTGATTCTAATAAGATGCAAATATCTCACATAACAATGGTCTCATACTAACAGTAATTATGTTCGAGTTCCTAAAAGCACTGCTGGTAAAGCATACTGTTTTGACATGGGCAGTAATGGCAGATTTTAAAGTTCTATAAGAAAGCGCCATATTGTGCTATTACTTTGTATATGTTATAGATATTAGAGTATCCAAGCTGTAAATATGGTTTTAGTTCAGGTTAGTTCAAGTGGAACCATTTTTCACTAGTAGATATAGCATTTGCACATAATGGCAATGGTCTCCCTATATCAAGTAGTACACAGGAATATCCAGCTCTGGACGTTGGAATTGAGATCAACTCTCAGTTTTAATACGTGTATATACTTACCATCGATTACTTACACCAAATACACGGTTTTGTTCACATCGTCCTACACCGTCTTCTGAAATCCCTTCTACGAAGGGTGGAAATGGTAAAGGGTATGACCTGCATACAGACAGAGCACCATATTATACTTACTCTGATGAATCTGTATTGGAAAAAAAACTACAAATTCCTAGGTGACTTAGACATTCACACAGATCAGACAATAATGCCCAAGAAATCCAACATCGTCTTTCAAGACAAGATATAAAAATCTACTTACCTAACTGATATAGCCGTTCCATCAGACCAGAATGTTCTAAAGTTCTTGAAATTGAAAGGCTGGGGAAGAAAGCGTTCACATCATTCGTATTATTAGGAACACATTCTCTAAACACATGGAGAAGCTGGGTCTACGCATGCATATCCACTCAACATCACAGAAAACATCATGAGATCGTTTCTTAATGAAAAATAACTTTGATGGATATGAGTGAGTCCCGTTTTTCAGAAGAAAACTACTAGGTACCTAAACATCAAGGGGTGAATCCTAACCAGGTACGAAGCATAATAATAACCAACCGCATTTTAGTTCAGGTGATATTCAAGTTCGTGAGACTACTTTGGGGAGCCCCCCCACAAAACTGAGTTTGTTGGATCACTAGGGATAAATGGTTACATATGCTAGATTTGCTAGGTTTGGAACTTTCTGGTTAGACTTGGCTTCTGGTTTTCGAACTGTGGCCCTTTTATCAGAGATATGGTCACCAGCATTAATATCAAGCTGAGAAATAGCAACTCTGTTTACACACGATGAGAAAACGCCCATAATAATAAGCCCTGGCTCTCCGATAGACTTAGCTCTATCCCATCTATTGGAGATGAGATATTCTAACAAAGAGATCGTGCTGTGAACTATTTATTCAACCATAATATTAATAACGCAAGTGGTGGTCCACCCAGCGTTGGATAATTTGGGTCCCAGACTTTCTAGTTAGACTTGACCTCTAGTCTTTGAAATGTGGCCGGTCTACTGGAGATACAGTCACCGTTGTTTTCATCAAGCTGTGTATTCACTACTCTTCTTTATTATGTGAAGAAAACACCCAATTAGCTTGACACGGCTTTCTGATCCACTTGCCTTAGTCCCCTCTGTTGTAGCAACTCCATCATTGTGCGAATTAGTATCCATAATAATCGCCAATCAATAATAAGTATAATAAGAAACCTTGAAAAGCTTATTGGAAGTGCTTTTCATTTATATGTCACAACCATGCACCCATGCGTTAAAAAATTGACCTAGGGATACCGGGATAATTTGCCAGAGGACACCTCGAGATATTGGCATTTATACTTTTGAAAACCAAACATCCTGTATAATGATGAAGGCTAGATTTACAGCACCAAACGAGCAACATATTCTGAAAAATATTATGCTACCCAGTGGAGAACAACAATTTCAACGATTGTACAGAGTATTCGAAATTTTGGAGATGATTTGATATCGATTTGGTGTGAATCATTTTCTCAAGAAATGCTTCCTATGACAATGATTTTTTTGAAAATTACTTGCAGCGTTGTTAAGTAGCGGCTCTAGACCGCTTTGAGAATTTGTCTCAGAACGGTTGCCAGCTTTAGATTCTTCTTAAGAAGACATAGGGGGAGGATGATTTCGTGCTCTAGAGCCGTCACCCGAATACGCTGTTAGCTTGCTCGATTTGATATAAATTGCATTTGCACCAAGTCGGAAAGGAGTCATCTTCGGAATTGGTCGTTTGCGTTTGTCGACTTTCCGACATCCTGTATTATTTACTTGCAAGACGATTGCCATTTTTACGCTAGTGGTAGTAGTAGTAGTAGCAAACAATGGGGGAGCCGAAGCCTTGCGACTAGGCCTTAGATGCCCTTTTCACAGTCCCCCGAGTGTCCTGGTGGAGTAGGGATGGGTGACCCTACTCCACCAGGGCCCTCCACGAGTCGATTCGTCCCTCTAATGAAGAAGAGCATCCCGTCCCATTTCACAGCCGGAAGCTCCTCTCGATTAAGAAAAGCGGCTAAAAGTGTCATATGGCGCAGTCTCGCCTACCTATGGCACACTACCAGAAAGCGGTATGACGACTCTTCCCCTGCCCCACAGTGGGTGCAGAGGTCACTGTCAGCCACTGCTAAGAGATACATGTGCCTGTTTAGTCTGCAGTATCCAGTAAGGATTCCTATAAGGTCTCCCAGTCACTGCCGGCCTCTTCCAAGAAGCCACGAGGTCTTGGATCTATCCGGGTTAGGGTAGATTTCCTTGGTCTGTCTACATATTTCTGACTGTGTCCAGTTTGTCGTTGCTGCAACCTCCCATGCCCACTCATTCAGAGTGCGAGAGACGTAACTTTTACTTACTCCTAGACATGGTTCTGGTCCAGTAAACATGTCTGGGAACCACGCTTGGCCTATTCGTCGGCACGCTCGTTCCCCTCGAGGCCCCTATATCCAGGAACCCATCCCAGAGTTAACCATTTTGTTTCTGCCAGTGACTGTAGGGTAACCCTGCAGTCCTGAATGAGCTTTGAACTCGTTCCGCTCCTGCAGAGTAGATGTAGATGTCCTGCTCTGCTCCCTGTCTGACTTCTGTTCGTGTGGCCACCTCGAGTAGTGCAAACACCCCCGCCTGGAAAACCGTTGTCGAGAGCTTCCCAACGCAAAGCCTTTGCCCTCTACATGGCCTGCTTTGTATATTCCGGCGCCTGACGACTGTGTATTAGCCATTCTTGAACCGTCTGTATACCATACTTGATTATTCTCAGAAGGCTGCTGAAGCAGCTCTTCCTTGAATTTGTCCCTTGTTGCTCTTCTTTGAATTCGTTCCTTGTTGTGAGGTGTATCCCAAATGGCTGTTTCAGTATAAGCAGATCGCGTGGAAGCGCCTCCTGCGACAGTACAATCGGGATGTGCCCGCTGAATGATGGCGATTTGTGTGTGACCCCTTCCCATAAATGTGTCCTTTCAGTGGGCGCAGCAATCCATCCTCCTGGAGGACGCCATCGCCTCCCTCTTAACCCAGATTGAAAGCTCCGGCAGGCCCAGTAATGCATTGAGTGCTGTTCCCGGTATTGTTCTGAATGCATCCGTTATGGCTAGGCAGACTGTTCTCTGCAGTCTGGCCAACCTCAGCACATAGCATGAACTGTCCACAGCTGGCCACCAGACCACGGCCCCATAGGTTATCCTCGGTCTGATTACCGCCGTGTAGAGCCAGTGCAGGACCACGTGACTTTCCAAGTCAGCCCGTCGATGGCCACCCCCAGGTACTTAGCCTCAGGTTTTAGTAGCAGAAGTTCACCGTGCAGCGTGGGTGAGCGAAATCTTGTAGTTTTCCTTCTTTTGGTGTAGAGCACAAACTCTGTATTGCCAGGGTTGACTGACAGTCCCGTCTAGGTACACCATTGTTTTATTATTCTACATGCCCTCTGTATTCGATCGCAAACACTGCCAACGAACTTTACTGTTATCATGACCAGTCCGTCGTCCGCATACACTTGCGCACTGAACCCCTCGGCTTATAGCCTCTCCAAAAGACCGTCCATTAAGAGACAAATAGTCGAGGTGTTAAGCAGCTGCCTTGTGTACAGCCGCCCTCGACCTCGATTTCCCTACGGTGATCTTCCAGAGAGGCCGCAACCTTACAGTTGCGGAGTTCCGATCTGACCCAGCTTACCAAATCTGTTGGGGTTCCCCTAGCCCTAAGGGCCTCGCATGTAGTTTGTTCTGGCTTTGTCGAATGCTCCCTCAATGTCGAAAAAGAGTGCCAACAGCAATTCTTTATTCGAGTTTGCCTTCTCTATTTTATGCACTACAGACTGAAGAGCCCTGTCGGTCGACTTCCCCTTGCTATGGGCATGTGGATCTTTGTTTATGGGATGTCTTTTCAAAATTTCCTCTGTGATATACCTATCGATTATCTTTTTCAAATGTATTCATTAGAAAGGATGTCAAACTTATGGGTCTGAACGATTTGGGGACATTATAGTCACATTTCCCAGCATTTGATGAAGACCGCGTTCGCCTTTCTCCACACCTGAGGGACATATCCCAGAGCCACACTCGCCGTGAACACTCTGCCCAGCGACGGGAGCACATTGTCCAGTCCCTATTGCAGCATTGCTGGGATTACACCGTCTAGTCCCGCTGCCTTAAATGGACTGAATTCGCCCACCTCCCATCTAATGGCTTCGTTGGTCACTACTTCCTTTGCAAGGGTCCAATCCTCCTGGACCGGACACCGCTCCGGGGGAGCGGCCTCGCCATTTACTCTGGGGAATTGAAAGAAGTCTTCATGAAATAAAGTGAATCTTCATCTATACAAGACTACTGCAACTATTGCCTTAACGATTCTGTCAGATGTGTTTTTTACGAAGGTGCAAGCAACACTGGCACACCGCTAGTAAGAACGAGTCTCCCATAGGTAATGTTATTCATGATTGAACTAGTCATTTCTCTATCAATTGATCTGACATTTTTCTTGGAAAACAAAGACTACCCAAATGGCAAACATCGATCTTCTGGATTAATTAATAAAAGAATGAAAAATCCACTGCCAAAACGAAAATCACGAAAAATATCAGTTGACTAAAATTATAGTGACGAAACTAATGATAAAAGCTATAAAGAAAGATTGGATCGGAGCTCTCTTAACACACATATAGACATGAAATTGCATGAGTGAGACGAACTTATGTTTAGAGTGCTCCGGATGTAATTAGCGAACTATTCGTTTCGAAAGGGCCTATTGCAATGGACTCGAAATTTGAAAATGACATTGTCAATTGCCATTTGTTCGGTCGACTCACAGGCGGCCCTCAGGACGCTTATTCTATAGAAAAGAGTGAAAGTGAAAGTGAGAATTGCTGGCCAATGGAATTCGCCAACAGAATTTTTTGACCAATCAAGGTTGTCAAAATTCTCACTTTCACTTTCACTCTTTCTTATAGAATAATGCCCCAGATCCATGTTAAATAATTGTTCTATAGAGTTTTGGTTAGAATCTAGACAACGCTTCATGCTTGACCCGTGAGTAATCAAAGTAAACATAAATAGCGACAATAGCCAGAAGATTAGTAAAGTATCGTTTTAATATGTAGACACTGCACTTTTTTACTAAAGTTTGTATAATTTTATATTTTCGAGCTGAATGAGAAGTTTTACCGTGAAAAGTGAGTGTAATAATAAAAACTGTTTTTGCTCCAAGTATACATTTACGTGTGACAATCGTCGGCCACTCTAATTAAAGACACCTCTTCAATGATGCAGCATAACGGCCTTATGGATATATGGGGTCCTTTTTCTTTATTTAAGTTCGATGCAACATTGTTAAGGTTATTTTGCTTATAGATCAACCCCGGTTTTTCCTGAACTTCGGTCCATGCGACCAGAGTTCAAATTCTACATTAGGCAACCCTTGCACATCCCCTTGATAAAACGTTAGATATATTATATGAGGGAGTAACATGGTGGTACTCAAAATTATACGTCAATATCTGAATTTAGGAGACTCTATATGCTACAAACGTCCATCGCGATGCACATGATCTTGTCCACGAAAAAACTATTTGTAAAGCAACCACAAATGAAAAGTCTCAATCAAAATGTAGAGTGAAAATACCTTGACAATCCTCTTAAGCCCAAATATATGATCGTGACTTGAGTCCGAGTCCGCCCCAAGTTTGACTTTAGCATTTAGCCTCTATTTAAAAGAGAACAACCTACTTAAAATAGTTTTGATTGAGCGCATGCTCATGCTCAAGTTACAACTATGAATATGAGCATTGCTAAGTTGTACTATAAGTAAAACACCTGACGATGCTAAACGAAGTGTCAGTTATTATAATAATAAAAAAAAGAGTGAAATGGTGACATGCAAAACCTTAGGGGCTTCTTTGGGGAACTTTAGACTTTTTAGTTAAACTTGGCCCCTGGTGTTTGAACTGTGGCCCATCTACAGGAGATTCTGTCACTATCCTTTACTCTGCATTACTTTACTGCACTTTGAGTGTGAAAATCCCACAGCCCCAGTCAAGCAGGTACTCACTGGGGTCCGCCAATGTTTGCCAAGCTGCTTTGGGGCTTGAAACCCTCACAGCACCGAGTTATTTAACACGCCGACGCGTCGTAGCGGAATGGGGTGTTGGTTTTCGTTTTTAGCTGGTTGTGGTTGCTCTTGGTGATCATTTTGGGAATGTTTTTCCAGTCGGCATTGCTAACCCATAGAAATGGTGAAAGGTAAAATTGGTATAAAGCCGCTGTCTGGGGATGATCGCACCCTTCACTTGAGCCAACGCGGAGAGTGACAGCATGCAGGAGAGTAGCGGCAGGCCATTGAGCAGGCAGGCCCCAACCGACAGAAATGCTATACTAGCCGACCCCACTATAATCTCATGTAACACAGGATGAACGTCATTGGCGATGGAAGCTGCTTATTTAGATCTGTAAGCCTCTTTCTCCATGGTAATGAGAATCATCACTTTGTGGGCTTAGACGCACACGACGCTTAGAAGCACTAGATCGTATTTGCCAGAATAGGTCCAAATTGTAGCACTACACATTACTTACATACAGTACTTTTGAGAACAACTAAGCTGAAATTAGGAAAACAACTCTCGAAATACCGGTGAGATGTTGTACAGAGCAGGAGCAAAAACCGGTGACCACCTACACTCAAATCTCTCGAAATATTACCTCTATCAGAAGAGTTTTGAGTATACACCTCTGTGTTATACCCAAACAAGAGATTTCGAGGCAACGAAGAATTCTAGACAATGACTGAAGAAGTGCGGAACGAGCTGAAATTTTCCCAAACTTTCTTGCTATCTATCAACCACTAAGATTGATCAGACCACACTTTGCATGGACGAAGGAGATTTTTCAGAATTCTGCAGTGATGCGTTGTTATTTTATAGCAAAAAAACTAGAAACAATCTCCACCGGTTACAGATCATGTAGTACGCCAACAGTTTCTAAATGTACGTTCATTAGAAAAGGTCATGTAGAAAGCTATGACTTTTTGACAGAAAAGGATGACATAATTAAAGTAAATGGACTTTTGTTTCTTCATCCTTTTCTTTTGCATTTTCAGCAAACTAGATGACGTTTTCAAATGAACACCCCCCTATATACCAAACTTAGCCAAGTAGCTTCTGCTCAAAGGCCTTTTGAATATTGCGACATAGCATTACAATACTACATTATTCCAACATGTTATCGTCCATGGTCACAGAAAGCTTTGGAATAAAAATTAACAAACACCATCTTGTAGATTTTCAAAAGTGCAATAAAAGGTGATTGCTTAAAATAACTACAAAAATAAATAAAAACCCAAATCCATAATACGTTTTTGAGATATCTATAAAGCTAAAGCACGCAACTCATTTTCACAAACACCGTGTGTCTTCCGAATATGCAACTTTCTTCTGATTTAACTGCCTACGTATCTCTTACCGTTTCGGGGATTTCCATGCAGTGCAACCTTATCATGGACACACTGTATACTCTTAGAGCATCGTAGTTTATATTTCAGTGTTTTTGGTATTTTGAAAAGCAATAAATACCTACTTATTTTGTGAAGATAATAGGAGTTAATCAACTTTGAAATCACCTTTCATATTAAGGGAAGACATGTTCGAGATGGTTAAAAGAAGGCATAATCCCAGAAAAGAATATAATTTGGGAAGAGGTTTAATAAAATACATGGTGTCCGGAAATTTAAGGTAATATTTCAGGGGGTGATTGCACGACAGAAAATAGTCAAAAAACTTTATATAAATAAAGGTGGCAAATGGACCCAAGCGAGCTAGCCCACTAAAAAAATGACCCTTGAAGATGACAGTTAGCATGTATTGATTCAAATACATTTTCCCCAAAAACAGGGCCTTATATCGAATTCGACAGAGAGGTGTTTTCACTGAAAACATGCTTTTTCAACACCTGCGATCAAGATGCATGAAAAGTTACCTCCAAAAGAGTGAGGGCCAAAAATAACGTCAGCTGGCCCAGTTTAACACACAATACATCTACATAACATTTTTAAATTTTCGAATTCACCATAAAAATCTGAGACAACACACAAAATTTCATGACCATATTTCAAAACGTTTCAAATATATAAATAAAAAAAGTGTCAGTTTTTAAGAGTCTATCTCCTTTAGGGTTTATTTACCGACCTATATTAATACAAATTTTTCTGCTTATTTTCTGTCGAACAAGCTGAGATATTTTGCCAAGATGATCTAAAATCAACGTAATAAAATTAATTTTGTTAAACTCGTTTAATGAGACCTATATATTAAAACGTGTACCAAAAATTACATCGAGTACTAGAACTTTGCGCTATACTATACTTGGGCTGGAATTCGCTAAATTTCTTCACGAATATTTGCCATTAAATCTTCTAACGCCTGCGAACGATTTATATAGACGTTACTTTGAAAGTATCTCCACAAGAAAAATCTGGTTGGCTAACCTAAACCACACAATATCTCCTTTCTTTGAGATCAGCTTGGCAGGGAATGTGTCTCGAAGAGCTACCGTTGCACGCAATGTTTGGCATGTAGTGTCATCCTGTTGGAACCAGAAGTTGTTGATGCCAAGTTCTTCCAACTGTGGTTGCACATAAGTCTCGTATCATTATTCGATATCGATCGCCATTAAAAATCCAAAATGAGTCGTTCGGAGCATATTGCGCACCAAACAACAACTTTTAGGGCAAACCTCACTTTTTAGGTTCTGCTTCCAGCAAGTTTGTAACCATTTGAGCGTATTGCAAACGTCTTTTGTAACCTTTACTGTACTTGCACCGCACGTGCACGTTCTCGTCTACCTGAATATCAATGTTTCATTTGAAGGACCAAAAACGAGGTTTCCGAGTATGTGACACCTTCACTTACTGTGACATTTTGTAAGGTCGAATTGTTTTGTGTTGTGGAGCTCTTCGACCAGAATTTGTTCTTCTAAAAATGCGTCGAGTTAAAATGTTGAAAGAATTGTTTCGGAATTAGAATTTAACAATTTTTTTTGTGGACGAAGTAAACAAACCTCCCGTAATACGTTTGGTATAAAACTGCACGTTTGACAGTTGTTAAGGAAACAACAAAATTATAACAATATTCCATAGCTGGGTATAATTTTTTGCACCCATTATTTCAAAAGCTCTGACACTACCTAATAAATAAAAACCTCTAATATTTTTTAATCTTGGATACCTTGCCGACTATTAAAAACTTTTTGTCTGGTAAGATTTTGAACTTTAAGTGCTAGGTAGTACCATTGTTTAACTATTCGCCACCCCTATATTTTCTATTTTTGGCACGTGTAAACCTAAACTACCCATAATAAATAATCATCAGTTTATTGGGGTCACTCTAAGTTAATATGGTAAAAATTAATAATAAGGTAAAAAGTAAAAGGCATTGTAGATTTAAGAGAGCTATAGTTTATTGTAGCCAAAGGCAATACATTTTTCTGTACATGATGAGTGCAATAACAAAAAAAACACCATTACAACTTTTCTGCCAAAAAAATATTTTTTTAGACCTCATACATTTTACTAATTTTACAGGTTTGTTTTTTTTGAAACTTTAAACGAAAATTTTACCAATTATGAAAATCTCAAAAAATATTTTATCAGCAGATTTAGGTTTTTAAATTGTACCTTTTACAAAAATAACAAATAAATAATATCTTATAGGAAAAATTAAATTGCTTATGGTTCGTATACCTTAAGAACGCTGTCTAGAGCCTTTTCAATACATTATTTACACCTATACATAAAGTGGCAAGGTAGATAGATATACACAATGTTATTGCACAATTTAAATATACACTATAAATAGGTATGTATTTACACTGTGACTTGAGAAATTCCTGCTCAATTGCAAAATAAATTAACAGTTTTTAAGAAATCAAAATAGGTATTTGAAAGAACTTCCCAGGGCACTCTCTATAGGAGTAATAAATAGGTAACATATATTATGTCTACAAGCGGACATGAACATTATTATAACTGTACCTAGGACCTTCATCACAAATGCTATATTATAGTTCCTTGGCCAAATTTACAAACATTGAAAGCAATAAAATATTATCTCTAGTACATTTTCTCCGAAGCTGGTATTATAACTAACTATATTGTTCATATTATTCCAAACATTTTGTGTCGTAGTCCTAAAATAGATTATTTAACAGAAGTTCATTTTTATTACAAAAAATGAGCAAATTTTCGTTCTCATTTCAGATGAACAGTATCTGATGCATCACAATATTACTATTAGAGATCACTAACTACTACACATATTTAGCAAAACAGATGAGTATTGTTTTTGACTGGCTATAAATTTATATATTACAAGTTACTTTTGTACATGTAGAATAAGTTAAGGAAAGCAACTGGCTTAAAAATCGATATTTAACTACTCAATACGTTACACAACCAACATAATTACTTTTTATTTAATAAGCGTAAATGTTTGATAATCAAATTAACCTGAGATGTAGTAATAATTTGAAAGTCTTATTTCACCTTGCACATACAAAATTTCAAAAACAAAATGAAATTTACTTAGTAAAGGAAGTTTTCGATCATTTGCTAAATTTGACATGACCAACCGCATGGTATTTTTCAATAATTTTTCGAGTTTCCATTATTTTAAGAGTAATCTACAATTATTTCTTAAAAAACTAAAGGAAGCACTGCACTGCACTGCATGCATGGCTTGCGTATTACATTTGCTTTGTAGGGCAAACAATTAACCTCAAACTGCATATTTAAGAAACTACGTTACGCACAAAATAAAGTTGGTCTAGTGTAAGTATTATGCAGATAAACATGTAAAAAAAGAAAAATAATACAATTAATCTAGGAATCACATATTCAACTTATTTAAAATTTAATAAGTACTTTAACAGGTTGATCACCACCAAGGAGGTACATATCTTGAGGCTAGTCTATTGCTCTGACGTCACGATACATCCGTCTCTTTTTTTGCATGCAAAGATTCATTTTCAGAATGTACGTTCCTACGCGTTCGAGACATGAAGACTTTCGGACACCCGATTATCATGCATTTGAACATTTCCGAGATATGTTCTTTCTCACAATGTTCTTTAAGCTGTCCCGGTGTGTTGAATGATGTTCTACAAAATCTACATGGTAGATTTCCCTCTTTATCGGGGGTAGGACCATCTTCCTCAATACAATGAACGTATTTAATAGGACTAGTGCTAGATACAGCTGAGGGGGGTGGTGGGGATGAAACTGGTGAACTTGACGTGGAAGATCGCTCTTTATTTAAAGAGGAACTTTTAAAGTGTCCAAAATGGCTGAAGTTACCCAAGGGAAACGGTAAAACGCCCAATGGAGGAGGCAAGAGCAGTGGTGGAGGAGGAATCCTGTCTCCATTGAGCATCAGTTGTTCCATATTAGGAGGTATTGGATGGTTTTTAAATACTTCGTCAGCATATAGCCTTGCCAAGAAATCTCCATGTAAAGCAGGATTAGCAGCAAAACTAGAGAATGGTGATAAACCGGGACTGCCTTTATCTGAAGACGTAGATAAAAGCTTTCGATGCAAGTTCAGGTTTGCACTGTGCCGATCTCTACTCCTTTTGGACGGGAAAGCTGCATTACACCCATCGACATTGCACTTATGCATAAGTTTCAGATGTACATTTTGGTAGTGTGTTTTCACTCCAAAATGATTTTGGAAAATCTTCCCACACGCCGTGCATCTTCTTGGATTATCTTTATCGATAGGTACGTCCATAGTACTGATAAACTGTCCATTATCAAAATGGCCAAACAGCTGGTTTTGACTGTTCTCATCTGCCGACTCTCCCCCCACGCTACTTCCGGCAGAAGAAGCTTGGGAGCGAGCTGGACTTGGAGGACCACCGCCCATCATAAATCCCAGGGGCGGAAATTGACTTCCTGGGATTTCAAGGTGAAAACCCTTTGACATCCACTCGCTGAAATTGCCATGTGATAAACTCTCCAGACGTCTTAGAGCATTAGAGGAATCAAAGGACTCGTCACTTTTATTACTTTCTACTGAGCTTGCCCGCCGATCCTCATTGTCTTCTGTAGCATCATAGTCGTGATTATTTTTTTCTTTTTTTAGCTTGTCGATTAAAAAAAGGGGAGCTAAAGAAGTTTTAATTTCAGTACCAATGAGTTTTTCTGGTTCATTAGCATTTACATCAGGACTTCTCTTTCCCAGATCTAATGGCGACTCGCAGACATCCTCAACTTTTACTTCTTTTTTGCTATCGGAAGCATCAGTGTCGGGCCTGAGCCTCTGATCAGAAAAAACATCATTTGACGAGTCGCCGTCACTGACAGTATCCTCAATAATTGCAGGAACAGTACACCTGGTAGGATTCTGACTTTTACGCTTTCTTTTACTCGTTTGCGTGCTACTGGCTTCACCTCTGATGGCGCTATTCTCTACTACGCTCTGCGAGTCTTCATTGCTCTCATTATTACTTAGTATTTCTTCATCAGCATCCGATATTGAGAGTTTTTGCCTTTTTGATGGCATACTGAAATCTTCGGGCTGATCAGAAGGTGAAGTCGGCCTAAAAACGATATCTGATTGCCTACTTTCTATTGGTTTTGTTGTAACATCCAGAGGTTCCTGAGGACTAGGTGGTTTGGCCATATGATCCGAGTTTGCGGTTTCATGTTTTGATGAATCAGTTCTACATTCTGTTTCCCCTGAAGATGCTATTTCATCATACTCATCACCTCCAACTACTACGATTCCTTCTTCATCATCCTCTTCTTCAGAATGTATTTGACTAGAGGAACTTAAAGCTAAAGCGCTGAAATTCTTTGCACTTCTTTCCGCGCTTTTATCTTCGATGCTCCTTTGCACACTTAAATCCAAAGTTGGCTTAAAATCTAGGGTGGCCAAAGAGTGATACTTCATTTCTGGTGGTGGTGTAAGTAAAGGAAATGTTCCAAATGGATTTAAAGTGTTTAGAGCTGCAGCAGGAAGGGGTAAGCCAGTTTGAGGGGGCATAAGTAGGGGGTGGCTCTGAGCACTCCTTCCATCATGAGGTGATATTTTCCGTCTTAAATGCGGAGAATGTAATTTAGGATTGGGATTGGCGCTGTGTCTGTTGCGTGAGCGACGTGAACTAAACATCATATTGCACCCTTCTACGGTACACTTGTGCATTTCCCTCAAATGTACCGCTGAAAAATGAATCTTTAATGCCCCTTTATCGCAGAAAGTTTTCAGACAAACATTGCATTGTACTCGCTTTTTTCCGGTAGCCGGATTTATGAACTGAGTTCCCAGATTAAGCGGTAAGCTCGGAGAACCCCATTGACGCTTGGTAGGGGTGGAAGGCTTCCGCCCTGGTAACATCCTGGTTTGCGGGTGTGGTTGTTGCTTCAGAGATTTCAATGAGTCCCTATCGCGACTCAAATTCAATGCACTGTGGGAGTTTTCGTCAGCATCGTCATCTTCCTCACTGTTGTTATTTCCAGGAAAATGATCAGCACTAGATGGTGACTTACTCCCAGTTGAGAGTCTCCCAGACATTAATGTGGGAAATGAGGAGGCTACTAAATTTGCGGCGGCCAAAGCATTTGCCGATACCATGGCTGCAGATGGATGTGTTAGAGAATTTGGAGGCGGTGGTAAACAGCTAGACAAGGACGTTGATATGCTTAAATTTAGCCCTAGGGACTCATTTTCTGACCCTAGACGCCGACCAATATCTGGACTAACGCGATTATGAAAACCTGGTAGACTTGCTGGATTTAGTTTGCGATAGTCGGCGAACGTCATATTTTGAAGTCTATTAAGTGGACTACTGGATATACTACTGGGCGTGGTTGCTGGTATATGACTATTCGTAACTGAGGGCATCTTCAAGAAGCCTAAGTGATGCTTCTGGTTGGGCGACATCACGTGTTGCTGCGTGTTTACGTGCGGCTGTGAGTGGAAGACAGATGAAGGAACGTTCGGAGGAGACAGGCGACGACTTGGAGACATCGCCCGGTGATGTGAAGGGTGATGACGCTCCAGACGCTCCAGGGTGCGGTCCTGAAGAGTCTGTTGCGCTAAAATCAATTGTTGCGTTATGGCTCTTGTTTCTTGAAAGCGCAGAAACTGTTGGAGGACCAGGGGCTCCTCCTCCGGATTACAGATGCTCCATCGGTCCAGAGTGCCGGAGTGTTGCTCCTGAAACATAAAATAAAGGCTTTAGAAAGTTGGCGATAGAACGAATTCCAGGTTTTAATTTGGTTTATCGAACCTACAAATTTATCTGGCAATTCAAAAAGAGAAGGTCGACGCCGACTGTATATTTTACAAACGCGTTGTATAAAAATATACTTTCGAATCGATAGCGCTAACGTTCTTGTTTAGAAACGAAGTCTGCAGAATGTCTCCCGCGCGTCCATAAATAAACGGGGTGATAGTCACCTGCCCCTCTCTGCCTTAATCTATATCAAACAAACAACTAGCTTCTATTATAGGATCACAATTAAACTATCCTATTTATATATGACAGTCTTAGAACCGGATCCCAATCAATTTGGCTGGATGAGCTAAAATTTGTAAAATTTTCTTCATACATCCTATTACTACTAATATTACATTGCAATTTTTATGATAAGCACAACTTTTTTCTCCTTAAAAAGCATAAAGCTGAAAATGTTACACGCCCTTTGGTAAGATGCCAGGTATCGTGGCAATACGGAAGATTAATTAGAAGATAAAGCAGATGCGGGGTTTGCACAAAATAATCCTATTTCTAAAAGAAATACTTTACGTATTTACGTAGGTAAATATACAAGATAATAATACATAAGACCATGAATTGGCTTGAAAACACACATAGGAATCTACTACAGAACCCTGGACTTCTTTAGATTTTCTTTTATGTGCCACGTACCTATCTGCCATTTGATTTCTCAACCCATATGGTAAACATAATTATGTACTTTTATAGAGTTTTCGTAACACATAAAATCTTTGTCCTAGTGAATCACCAATCTTTATTATCAAAGATTTACATATCATGTCGATTTTTTGCACCTATAAATTTCCTTATTAGTTGTTCTTAAGCATTTCCTTCTATTGTAAACACTCGAGTTTAGAATTATAAATAAAATTAAGACTGAGGATTAAGCAGAATCCAATACGTAAATATTGTTGTGTGTTGAGAGCAGTTGCTATATAAAAATAATATTTGCAAAGTTCTGGCTAACATAAGAGATTCCTATTACTTCTGGTTAGCCAGTGCGATCAGTTTTTTTATTAACACTTACACGGTGGGTCAAAAAAGTCTAATAATATGAAAATTAAGCTATAATATTCATATTATTTACAATTAAATTCTCAAATTTGGAAGAGAGCCATACTCAAGTGTTGTCTTAAGAAATCTAATACACTCGAAAAAAAGACAATAATGTTTTTTTTTTCTCAAAAGTCTAACAGATTGAAAGTGAAACTTTAGACATGTTATAACAACATGTTAAACATATTAGTACCTCATCGATTTTATTTTAAATATTCAAACTTTTTTGAGCCAACACTAAAGCCTAACTTCATATGAAAATTGGTTTAAGCTAACACATATTTTTTGGACTTACTATGAGCTTAATCAGTGAAGATTTTCAGCGACTTTGAAAAAAAAACATTTCTAGCATGTACCCACTAAAAAAAGTATGAACGAAAATAAAATGTCGACATTTTTTTGGCCCACCGTGTACAAAAAGTGCTTTTGATATACATATGAGAATCAGGAACATCTTTGAGCTACAATCGTTCTGCTAATAATTGCTAATTGTGGCAAAATCGAATTTTGCATAACTCCCATCAACAAGACCAACGTTAATATCAATAGCCTAAGGGTGGAATTTAAATTGTACTGCAAATGGTAAACGCAGTGAATGAAACATGATGGTATTTACGTCTTGAACATAACCTTTTTAAGCAATATGTCTATGCTTCTTATTTATCTAGAAATTGGAAATCGCCATTAATTCTGATGTTTTGTAGTTCAATTTTGTCATCGGATATGGCGACTTAAATTTTAGCAAAGGTGATACATACCAATCCGTGTAAGTAAATATACTTGTGTATCTATGGTCCTTATTTATAAGATAAACAATGTAGCAAAGGTTATTTGAACCGCAAATGTAAACTTTGCTAATTCCCTCGTTTAGAGAAGTTCGTTACTGTGCCAAAATGTGGAGACAGGGCAGAACAAAGCTATTTTGTAATAACCTGAATGCTGAATTACTCATATATCTATTTATATTATGTATGCAAAAAAAATATTATTTTATTGCTCCCGCAAACAGTGATTTCTATAATTTAATCAAAGCTGTGATCTAAATCAATTACCTTTGACTTTTCTGAATTTGTGTGTTTATAACTTAAAAAGCTGTCATGATTGGTTATGCTAATTTGACTTATGCACTTATATCTCAACGGCTACACCGGTTTTGCTTACAACATTAATTTTCAGTCAAGAAACTCATAATAAGTTATTAAAGTAACAAAACATAATTTTTAAACGTGAACAAGATTTTCGTATTAACATATAGTGAGTTAGGGTTTAAGTGGTTTACACATATGTTATGAGAATGACGCATAAAAACTTATTAGTTTATATGTGTCTCTATTTCTATTAAAAGCATACATGCTTTTAACGCACAAAGATTATTAAAAAAATAATAGTTACCTAATGAACTAGTTGGTTGATAGAGATTATTAACTAGTTGAAATTATTGTTACCCGACCCTTGATATAAGAGATATTTACAATGTTTTCCGACAAAAAAACAGGTATTTTTCCTTACTGTACTATTTTAAAATAGTGCATTGTGAAACTAGTGTCGAAAACTGCACTTTTCACACGAGTGTGACGATTTGACACCTCACAGGGGTGTCAAACCTCACAGGGGTGTGAAGAGTGATTTTTATAAATGTTGCACACTGTACTTTTTCTACAAGTGCGATTTTGCTACATACGGATTATAAATTATATGCAAAGTGCACTTTGCACACTCTGTTGGACATGTGCGATATCCAGCAGTTGTTAGTAGTGCGTATTTCTTAATTTTGGAGGGAGGCGCAGAAAAACGTTTTATCAATATTTTTTTCCGCCTAATTTCAAAACTCAACCCAACTGTTTTATATACTTATCCATCTCTGTTGAATATTCGTGAAGTAGGATGACGATAGGACGTACTATGGATATTGTTGTGTAGGTATATCAGTGGCGGATCTAGCCTTCTGTGAAGGGGGGGGGGGGGGTTGAATAAATATAATTTTTTTTGAGATACCAGGCCCATTTTTATTAAATTTTGACGAATATTTTCCTAATGCATAAATTTTCCCATAAGAGAAGTGTAATTTTCAAAAAAATACAGCGGAAATTAACCGTTGTCTAGACAACGTGGTCACCTCCTAACCATTTTGACTGAGAAAGTCAGTAACAACTTCATTGACCGCCTGTAACTTGAAAACGCCTCGACCGATCGGAGTGAATCCAATTGTAATTTCCTCTTCCTGATGTCCTCTTTCACCTCCCACTATCGGAAGTTCCATAGATTCAATATTTCGGAGATAGGCCCCTTCGGATGTCGATTTTTAAGCACTTTTAGAAACTCGTTCTTTGACTATTTTTAAAAAAACCTCTTCAGAGGTTAAATTAATTCGAATTGAGTTTGTTCAGGTTAGTTGTTACGTTCTTAGGGAATTTCAAGCGTGCCATTCCGATAAAAAACCGCAAAAGAAAAATTCCGACATTTTTTCGAAAATGTCCAAAAGAGGGTATTACGACTTTTTTTTCAACTTTGACCGCCTGTAACTTGATGAGACTGATCGAAGTGAATCCAACTGTTTTTTATTCTTCTTGATGTCCTCTTTCACCTCACACCAAGTTCCGCGGGTGCAATATTTTCGGAGCTAGACCCTTCGGAGTTCGAGTTCAAAAGCCGTCGAAATTAATTTTTTCAGTTGTGCGTTTGCGTTTATCAGTCAGTCTAACAAAAATCCCAAAGAAATCTAGGAGTCGAAAAAAAGGGGGAGGCGATCGCCCTGGATCCGCCATCGTGTATATTTAGTCGCCTATAAATAAATCGTTTATAAAAGTAGAACAGTTGAAAAATCATGCATTAATGGGACTCATTAATGAATGATTTTGGATTAATTGTTGTACATTAAAGAAACGCGTTAATACACAAGAAAAGTGTTCCAATACCAAATACTCTGGAGGTTTGTTTAGTTTGTCTATTAACATCAACAGTGCATTTAGTAAACATTTACTAAATACAAAGTCCTGCGTTGTGTTTTAAACTGGCATCGATGAAGGGGTCAGAGTGAATTTCCCCTTTTTATTTTATATACCCAGCGGAACAAAAAGTTTGAAAATCTGGTTGTCGGTACTTTAAAATTGCTCTAATTCTGAAACACATTAAGTAGTAGTAGTAGTAGTGACGTTGAGGGGGTCAAAACCTTGCAATTAGGCTTTAAGAGACCCTTTTCACAGATGCCCGACCCATTCTCACCCCACTTGGGCCCTCTCCTTCCCTCCACGAGTTGACCCGTCTCTCTAATGAGGGACACCATCCCATCCCCCATTATAGTGGAGCCCTCCTCTCGTGGAGGAAAGCGGCCCAAATATCCTGAGGTGGAAAACATAATTTTTTAATTGTAACCATAAGCGTCACATTTGGGGGGGGGGGTGAACTGATATTTTCAATTTATTTGTTTGAGACTTCGACTTTTTGGTATTTTTAATATGAAAATCGAAAACTTTTAGGTTAAAAAGGTGCTCTTGTTTCTAAAATGTACCGGCGAGAAAAATCAATTTATACATTTTTTTTGTTTTTTCTTTGCATAATTACAAAACTAAACACGCTAAGCTAAATTTAGTAGTAAGTATATAATAGCTAGTAATAATTTAGAAAACCAATTAGTTGAAATTTGGTGTTAAATTTTGTAATTTTGTGAGATTACAAAGTGGTAAAAACTTGATCCAATCAATAGAGAAGCGAATAACGTTGGTGAACTGAAACAATGGATGTAAACAAATGTAGAACCTCTCTTATAAATTATAATTTTATTTGTTTTGGTCAACCGTTTTTTTCGTATAACTTTTGCCATTTCGTGATATTATTTAACACTAAATTTCAACTAAATGGTTCTCCAAAGTCAATTACTAAATTTAGCAAAGAATGTATAGTTTTGTAATTATCTAATGAAAAACACAGAAAAATTTTAAATTGATTATTTCACACACATACATTTCAGCCACTTAGGACAACTTAAACTATACCTAATACTCCGAAGTTTTCGAATTTGATGTTACAAATTCTAAAAAGAAAATGACAAAAAAAATGTGATTAAAAATATCAACTGAGAAGCCTGGAATTAATTATTAAAAGATCATTTTTACATCCAAAAAATCGTACAGGTAAGAGTTAACACATCCTAACTTTGATCCTTTTCGATAAAAAGCAATCTGAAAAACTATACAAGCACAAGAGACCTATTCAAAGAGCCCTAGCTAGGCATATTTTGATAAGTAAATATTATATATTGATAGTAATATCATTTAATATATATTGATAATGAAATCATCTAAAAAAATTGCTGTTTTGGTTTGTTGGTTTTGTAACCGAACACATAGTGCAGTCCAGTTTTATTTCAAATATGGAGTAGCTCCCTTATTATTGAAGTTAGAGAGGGATTTCCAAATGGCCGTTTCTAAAACCACAAAAACTGCATTTTTCTAACTTTATGAATAATAACTTTTAGATTATTGTATAAAAATTGGAACACGCTCTAGAGATACTGATGGGAGCTCATTTACACATTTGCGGCAAATGGCAATTTGAGAAAATTTTTCAACTTTTTTGTGGTTTCCACTTTCTAGTTTACTTCTAAGTATCAGAAACATAAAATATTTTTACTGACTTAAGACTGCCGTAAAGTGCTTTTTGTTGAACACTTTTCTTTTAAACAGTGTGAAGATTCAAGACAAATCCCTGCAAAACTATATTTTATATTAGTGATATCCTTGGCGATGGTTGAACCACAAATGTTTTAATTAGAATCCAACTAGTCCTATTACTTATAGCCCTAATTAGGATAGTTCAGTTGTGTGCTTTCTATCTTTACTTACCACGCTTTCTGTTAGCCTCTAGATTACTTTAGTTATACTTTTCCTTCCGTAATTTCCACATTTCTGAGATTTACACCCAAGATAGTGGTAACATTTGTGTTAGTCAAGTTATGTTTTTCATGTTCGGAAAGTATTGCAGTTTTAGGAGATCAATTCAAAACGAGTTTCACATTTTTGAAAATTTTGGTGGCTCACTAGAAAATTGTCAACTAGAAAAAAAAACTACATTTTGACGATTTCTTTAAATCAATCTACATAAGTTATTATCATAGTGCGCTTTGCGTCCTATCAATGATTAGAAAGGTGTTGGATCGCAGGTGTAGGACAAATAGCCACTTCACTTTCTCGAAATCGCCAACGTTTCGACCTTTATTTTTAGGTCTTCCTCAGGGCTTTTTCAGTCAGTGAAGAATGTCACCAAATCTTATACTGACCGTCATGGCAGTACACAAAAACGAAAAATTGTTAAAATCCAGACGGTGCACGTAAAAGACAAGCAACAAACACACGGGCCAACGAAACAAAACAGAGAACTGTGTTTTGATGATGAAAGATTTGGTGACATTCTTCACTGACTGAAAAAGCCCTGAGGAAGACCTAAAAATAAAGGTCGAAACGTTGGCGATTCCGAGAAAGTGAAGTGGCTATTTGTCCTACACCTGCGATCCAACACCTTTATAAGTTATTATTGATTATTGGTTCCAGCAAAATGATGTAAGACAAAAGTTGAAGATACTTTTACCCTGAACAAGCTGGGCAGTTATTTACGTAGGTCCTTTTGTAAGATTTAAATTGATGCCAAGTGAACGAGTTGAGACGGCTTTTTAAAATGGCAGACTTATGGCCATTACTCTTTCCATGTTATAAGACATAAGTAAAAAATGACAACTGTCAGAAAAAAATCTGATTATCTTACCTCGTTCAGGGTAAATGTATACTCTAATACTAATAAAAACTCGGCTAGATCTTAATCTTAAATGAATCTTTAAGTAACATTTTGCAAGTGGCACTGCCACGGTTTTTGAAGATATACATAAAAACTATTTTGTAATATCTAAAATAGTGACTCTTGAGGGTTACTATTAAAAAACTCTAAAACTGTTCTAATGTACTTGAATGCGATTTCCGAAAGTTTCCCACCTACGGCACTTTTTCTATTTTTTCTTCTTACTTCCGCATTCTTCCTACAAATTTCTCCCTCAAGCTTTACTTTTGTTTAGGTTTATCCTGATTTTGAATCGGAGAGACTAATTGGTACTTGAAAGCTAATCTTTGTTACTCAGAATTTATTATATTTAGAACTTTATAGTTTCGATGTATTAAGGCTCACTCTCTCACGGAAATGAGTACTTCCACTCTAATAGCTCCTGAAAACATTCACTCGGATTTGAGCCATTTGTTCAATAGTTTATGTCCATAAAAAATGAAAATTACGTCGGCTGACTGGCTTGGTTTTATAAAAAAATAGCTTTTCCTCCGAATATTGCCAGATTAGCGGAATTTTATTATTCCCTGTTTTAGACCACAAACAAAATTTAATAGCCTTTTTCGGACTGATTTTTTTTGAATACTGCTGAATTCTGCTCATTTTCAACACATTTTTGAACTTGATGCTCTGCAAAATCCGCATAGGTACGGACTTTCAGTCGCGAATAGTAGATTACAGTGGGTTACTGAGAACATCATTTAAAACTACATACATCCTTTTAAAAAGGGATTTTCAGCTTTAAAAAAAACCTTTAATTTTGGACCGACAGAATAAGTTCTTTTTTCTATTGTGTTTAATTCGTCATAAAAATGAAAAGCCATAAATATTTTTAACACGTTTTTTTTTAATATTAAACAGTTCTACGTTCTAGTATTAAAAAAAAAATCCGGGGGGGGGGGGGGCTAATTTGTATAATGCTGTGTTGACTGATGACGTCGAAGATTAGGTGTTTTAATTCAAATGCAGAGTCATCTGAAGAGGGTAAGAGGTATTTCAGATATCCTGAAAAACTTAACGTTTCGACTTTCATTTCAGTTCTCCTCAGGCCTGATCCTTAAACTAATATCGACAATGTCCAATTTGAACTATATGTGACGATTTCTATCAAAACTGATGCCATTACATAGAAAAAAGAAAAAGACCCCGCACGAAAGGCAGTAACCAATTATAGATGTAATATGTGATAATGTTTAGAAAATGCAAAGTTCATAATCTGTCTGTGACTGCATAGTATAACTCTCTTGTTTCAAGAGTTTATTGAACGTTATTCTCTGGCTTTATTATCTTAAGAAGATCTTTGTTTGCAGACTTTGATGATAACAAAAAAAACTGGTGCGAACAGTTTTTAACTTGCATATAAGAAATATAAGGTGAATGTATAAATGTGCAAGGTTTCAAATTATTATTTTCAAGTTAGTTATCAATAATAACCTAGACTTTACCTAAATTCAGTTTATTACCAAAAAAAAAATCAAGGAAACTCATTGTTTTCATGTACCAAAATTGATATAAACCATAGCGGGCTATAACAGGTTAGAGAGAGCTACCAAAAAGACTACAAAATGAGCAGAAAAAGGGGATGGTGCTAAAATTAAATAACAATTTCTCGAAAGTTTCAGCTTAGAGATCTGAGTTATTTGACGACGTAGGAGGACGGTTAAATTGGGTTAAAGTTGCCCAACTAATTAATGGTTCATCAATAAATTCTGTTTTTAAATCCTAATGTTTCAGAAAATTGTTTAAAAAAATAAATTTTGTTAACATGTTTTTAATTTTTCTTTACATTATTTAAAACAGACATAACAGATACTTTTTTGTTTTTTAGACAGTTTTATAACACGACTGTGCAATACATTCTGAGGCTTCTTTTTCCCGTAGTTACATCATTTTAAGTTTTATAAATGTGAATTTTCCTGGAAGAGACGTCCTTTATTTTTATTTTATACCTTATTGTATTTATTATTTTCTTACGTATAGATACCTATGTGAAGGTGTAAACATAACATTTCATTGCTTCCACAAAAAAATTTATCAAGAGGGGAAAGATCGGAAGACCCATCTGGCTGTTTTACTTCGTCTTGCACTGTGTGTTTTGTTGATACCTAACGAGATTCAGAGGGACGATTGACACAAATACTGTCGTAGATCAAAACGACCACTATACTGGTCGATATAATGATAAGTATATATTATGAGATGATAAATTTTCTTCATAAACGAACGGTCCTATAATTTGATCGGTTAAAAACTCATACGTTCAATGTGTTTCTTTTTCTGCCGGTCTGGTCTTTTACGTCACAATTATTGGCTACTTACTCTGAACATTTTACGGCAATTGAGATTCAGACAATTTTTTTCTCAATAAATATTTCAAAACGAATTCTTTTTAGCGCATCAAACTGTGCAACTTTGCCCCAAATTCGTCCTCTTTTCTCTTCGAATAACAATGATCTTATGCTTAAATGAGAAAAGCGGTAAAACATCTTAGAAACCAAACAGCGCTCAAATGTCTCAGAAACTACACAAGAAGCAACATTGTTATTGCGAATCTATGATGATCAAAGTGCTACGAATTAAGAGTTAGCAATGGAATCATTATGTAATGGAATAGATGAAAAGCCTCTATTACGAAAACAAAACTGCAAAAAATTTGTCAAGCATTTCAAGAATTGATAAGCAAGCCTTTCCTTCCAAGATACGAAGGTTTGTTGTATCTACTTATATGAGTTTAATTATTATTCTTACCAATTCAACCCGAATTTTCCTTTAGTCATAATTATATTATAGACGATACAATTGAGGGAATATTTATTTATGAGAAAATTTATAGAGGTTTTGACAAAATATGTAATAAACAGTTTCTAATTGATATGTGCAGATTATACCAGTAGGTAAATCCATATCCAGTAAGATGTTGATTATTGGAGAAATCATGGAAAATTCTCTATACACTGTAGCTCTCAAGCCGCAGATCAATTTCAAGTTTCACAAAAAACCTCACGAACTAAATATCGTCTAACTTGTTAAATACAATTTTGTAATATTACTGCAGAAAATGATCTGAGGTACTTACTATCCCAATTATGTTCAAAACCAATAGGCCTTTGAAACGAAAATAAAATACTTGTTCAAATGGTAACGCTACTTTCTGGTTTTGGTCTGGGCAGGGATAT
Source organism: Taphrorychus bicolor (assembly GCA_951812265.1). Taxonomy (NCBI): domain Eukaryota; kingdom Metazoa; phylum Arthropoda; class Insecta; order Coleoptera; family Curculionidae; genus Taphrorychus; species Taphrorychus bicolor. The sequence continues at coordinate 11,487,459 of OX638307.1, forward strand.
TAGAGAAATATTCATGTAGCTTCTATTTACCAATTAAAATTGGTGATTCACCAATTAAAATTGGTGATTCACCAATTAAAATTGGTGAATACCAATTAAAATAACTGGTGAATTGTATAAATATGCTGGTATATAATACGTCATAAAATAAATAAAACGTCAACGAACTCCTTATCATTGAAAGCATGAAGAGTATGAAATGAGGCATCTCCACTTTACTTAAAACATGTGCGCATTTATACATTTCTGTAGACTTCAGGATCGTCGAAGTCTACAGAAGTTCTGCGAGATTTAACCTCTTTCGATTCGCCACGCTCAATGGTCCACCAGGTCAATTGACACGTAAATTTCTGGTCAATTGGCCCCAAAGAATTAGAACAACTCTCGATTGTGACAAAACATTCACTTGCTAATAATTGTATTAGTTCTGGTTACAAATATCTATTAACTGTATTCAGGTGTTACTTCTTCAACATAGAAGAGGAGTAGGTTGGATTAACTATTGCTTCAGAAAGCAGTGTGAAGCTACTTGCACTGTCAAACTTTCCACAACAAATTAAAAAACAAGGTGTCAAATATATAGAAGAGGAAACAATATAAATTAAACTTATATTATAAAGTGTTTTTTCTACGACTGCCTCTAAAATGAACAAATGCGCTCTACTAACTATCGTTGAAAATCACATATTGCAAACAGCTTGCTCAAAGTGTCCATACAGAAGCGTGTACAAAGGCTACTTTGCCCACGCTTCTGATTGTTTTGCACACGCCTTGCATAATATATTTTATAATACGAATGATCATTTATGTAGCAAAATGGCAGTCGTAGAAAAAGTATAGTGTGCAACGCGTAGAAAAGTCACTCTTCACACTCTTGTGACGTTGTGTCACTCGCCTACGGCTAGTGTCCAACAGTCACACTCGTGTGAAAAGTGCAATTTTCAACACTAGTTACACAATATACTATTTCTGCCTTTGGAGACGTTGTCTAGTCGAAGTTCTTTCCCATTTAGCTATCACACGTGTTTAGTAACATAACAAACATTATTGCGGAGAAATAGGCAAGACATTTAAAAAAAATAAATAAATAACACTTTAAGAAGCAGAATCTACTATTTTTAGCAACATTCGACGAAACCAGCAAACTGAACAATCAAGGGATAATCTAAAGTAAACTTTGATTTAGAATATGAATGGGATAATTTTTCTTGGCATATTTGGATTCCACTAAACCAGAAGCGGTACCCAATACCGTTCTGACTATTGAAGCATCTAATCTAGATAAAAAGGAAAACTTGGATGCCTTTGAAGAAGGATGAGTAAAGAAAATCGATCAGTTTAAAAAATCATTTAGGAATTCCGGACATATCGATTGTTTGTAATGCGTGCACTGACGCTTAAGGTTAAAATTGTGGTTGAAACACTCATTTGTTGGTAAAGCTCCTAAAGAAGTAGAATTTAGAAATAAGCGTCATCATCAGAAGCCGAATTATACACGGCTGATTGGAAAGAGAGCAAATTCATGTCTTTAAACGCTACACAACTGTTTTGCAGGATGAGATTTTTGTGATACCATACGAGAAGAAGTTATTCTAAAAATGTCCGCAGGAGACGAATAAAGATAAATGTAATGTAACGTCTTAAGGCATATTCATTTAGAGGACCACGCGCACTGATGCATGTGATTCCCTTGACAGGGCTTCGCTTGGGCAAGTTTGTTGTCTTTATTCCTATTTTTACACGAAAACATTTCATTTTGGTGTTTAACGTCGTTTGTAACGATTAGACACAAAAATACTTTCAATCGCTTAATTTCACAAACAACCTAAATTGTTGACCTCTGTTTTTTTGCCCACCAAACCCAGTAATAATGCCATTCTTAGACTTTTGGAAGTTGTACTCTAGTAAGTCTTATCATCTAGTCGCAAAAATTAGATAAATAATACGGAAATGTAGGTGTTTTACTGTACGTTTACGTATCGCTTCCAAATAAGACATATTCAGTTAGGAAAAAGCATAGTTATCAAATTAAAGAAGTTTTCATTATAACTTTCATTGTTGCGCTCATCTATCAAATCAATTATTTTACAAAAAATTCACCCTTTGACATTGCATAGCCAACTACATGACGTTTTTAGTTGAATACCCTTACCTTGTAAGCTGCTCATGTTTCTTTCCTCTATTGTAGAAACCACATAAAATCGTGAAACAAATGGCGTTCTTTGTTAAAGGCTGTCTCGTTAAAGTTAACAATATTATTACCATTGGCAAGTTATTTTGATGCTTTGCCGGAAGAAGAAATGTTAAGAATTCTCCTGACTGTATTAATAAAATAAGTACGTCCGATAATAGTGGTGTAATTACCTATAACACCCTATATATACAGGGTTGCCCATCGAAAAGCTCGCACCCCTCTTTATAACGCTACTGGTAGATTAAACAAAAAAGAAACGCAGGAACACGTCAACTTTGATGGCTAAGGGGACATCTCGTCTCGAGTATACAGGGTGATTCACAAAGAAGATAATCAGTAAGACTTTTGATTTTGTAATGGAAACCTACTAGTTTTATGTAGTAGTATCCTATTATTTTCGCTCCTTCCTGAAGGTTGTAGTAAATCGAGTACAAAATGTCCTTTACATCTATCTTCAACCTTTTAATTTTATAAGTAATTAAGTAGGGAGATTTCGGTGACGGCCACTCAATTGAACTTCTTCTATTAATTCACCAACCAGGATAGTTATTGTTCAAGAACTCCCGACGAAAACGGTATGGGTTTTCACATTTTCACTGACGGAAATGGGGTACACATAAACGAAAATAAACGCAAAACAGCAAGAAATAAAGAAATATTAAGAAAGCGGACATATAAGGCGCTTCTCATCAAAAATATTGAAAATCCCTGTTTTTTGTAGCCTCATTTAATGTTCAATTTACGCTGAATAAGTTAATGGTTCGTCAAAACACCTATTGGCCATTCAAATTAAGATCGCAGCCCCAAGTGATAAGTTTATAAACTAATAACAGTCAAGTTTCCAAGATTGTGATTGGTTATACAAAAAAAAACGGCGCGAAAGCGTTTGATTATTGCAACCAATCAAATTAATGATACTCTGGCTAAGATTAGGTTAGAAGTTCATACTAGAGTTAGTCACTAGATAGCGAACTAGATCTTGAACTGCGAATAAGCCATTCACTTTTGATAGCCACGAAAAGTGGACTTATTTCACCCCGCATAGGATTACTGACTGAGAGACTTACGAAAGTTTTTCTTTATAAACCTCTATCCGTTTAGGTACTATTTTTAGGTACGCGGATCGTCAATGAAATAATTTTCTTATAACTTTTTTTCTTTACCTGTGTTTCAATTATTTTAGACAGACAACTGAACATTTATACATGGTTTTACAACACTCATAAAGACGTACTTTATTAGGGCTACTTTCAGTGCATTTTTTTTCATACCATTGGGGCGCAGACAGTGTGGGACTCTTTTCCACCTAATCTCTATGCCACTCTCTATACAAAAAAAAGGTACTCTCATTGAAAAACGCTAAGTATTTGAGTTAATTGGAATTAAAAAACATGGGATTGTATATTATGTATAAAAACAGCAAAAAAAAATTAAAACATGTTTTAATATTTTATTTATAAAATTGATGGTTACAAAAGTGGCTTAAAATGCCGACCACCAACCTAGTAACATAAATTTGCCCGTCGGTTCATAGATTGAAGCATTTGTTGGAAGATGTGTGGCGTCTTTGTTCGACAGTTCTTTCTGTATCTCAAAAACGGTGCGTTTGTGGATAAAGATTTATAAGCAAAATTTATATGACATAGCCTAGTTGCTCTCTATATACCACTAAAGTTTGACAACACCTTTCTGAAACAATCTGTATATTCAAAGGAGGTCGACATGTTTGACCATCGGCATTCTCTTTACTCTCAACAATTCTTAAGAAAATTGAAAATCAAGGAATAATCCAGGTTATGTTTGTGAGGATGAATATAAATGGTTTTTTGTATTCGCGTGCAATACAGTACAGTAAAGTCTTTATACCGCATGCATTTGCGAGTTAAGAGTAAAATATTACAGTACATGTGCGTCTAAAAATTTGTATTACGCTCATTTTTAATGGACTACAAAGTTAATACACAAGCGCTTGTAGGAAAAATTTTGTTTCTAACAAATATTTATTTGTGTGACTGCGAAGACTTTCACAGCCGGTCAAAATACAATCTAAAGTGTTTTCCGGGCTTTGAAGCCGTGGTACAATGAAATTTCTTCCTTACGTTTCGTCTACAGCTGCGGCAGATAGGCGATGAGACAATGGGCAAAGTGATCTCCCGCGCTTCCCGACTGATTCGACTGTGGGGAGCTCCGTGGTATTTAATCCCCCGCCGTCGCGCCGCAGTGGAGGGACTGCCGGACTCCCTCCACTGCAACGCGACGGCGGGGGAATAGCTCCCCACCAGGGGTGCCAGATGCGCCGTAATTACGGGTTCTCGCCGTAATTTAGGAACTTTCTGCACTAAAAATCGAAAAATCCGTCAAAGCGCCGTAATCCGGTAATACGGGGTTTATCCGCCAAAATGATGAAGATATATGGGCAGATAACAAAGATTTGGGTTCACATTTTGTAGGCAACCAACACCATAAAATGCGAGATAAAATGGGTCAACACTGCATATTGGTGCTACTGACAGCCACTTCATTGCGAAAATTTGACATTCGACTCTTGAGGAAACGCGATCGCGGCCACACACAATAACCATAAACCATAACCTCCAATTACTACTTTCTAACTTTTTATTCAATTTGAAGATTTGATTGATATTCGATGGGTGATCTTGTTGTTGTTTCCTTTATTCCTTTTATAGTTTTTCAGAGTTTTCCCTAGTCTCTATCTCTTGGTATTCTACTTGGTTCTAGTTGGTTCGTCAGGTTTGTGCCAGTTCGTGGTTGGTTGTATCTAGTGAGTACTGGGCAGCATCACTGCCGCAAAAGAGCCGTAATTTGGGATTTGACAAAACCGTTATTTGGCACTCTCTGAACCGTAATCGTTTGCAAGAAATCTGGCTACCCTGCTCCCCACTTGCCTTTTTGACTAGACATATTCGTTTGGCGAAGATCACGAGGGTAATTTTTTTTCGACTTCGAAAAAAAATTATAGTTGAACCCTTTTTATCCATCCGGTTTCGATCCTACTACCCATTAGAAATTAACTTCAATATATCCGTATATATATTGTTTAGATTCAAGTTGGTTCGGAAAACCTAAGGACTTTTGCAAAGTTGGTAAAGTAAGACATAAAAGGGCGAAAATATACTAGTAAGCGTAAGAAAGTACCCACAGAAATATCTGAAATAAGAGGCAATATAAGAAAATAACGAAACTAAGAAATATTGGGAAATAGCGTAAATAGCGGAAATAAAGTGCTAGACTTCCGATATTAGGAAATGGTGTACAAAATTTTGATAAAATCTCCCTTTCTAGACTGCCTTACAAGAGTTGCACAGGGTGGATCTCCATCTTGTTGGAACTAGATATTGTTTACCTTATGGTTATTGTCGTTTTCTATTATTTCCGTAATTAACAGGCCTATTGCATTTTTCAACAAGTCCACGTACAACTCACCAGTAACATTTCCATTTCCAGGGATAAAAAAAAATCATACAAAATTATTGTTTAATATGTCTGCCCAGACATTTAATTTTTGAGGACATTGCGAAATGACCTCTCTAAGTAAATGATGATTCGAGCCATTCAAGTAACCACAATTATGTCTATTTACAGTACCGGTTAAATAGAAGGTGCATTCATCCCAAAAACAAATGTTGAACACCACATTTGGATTGTTGATTAACTTGATTAAATTTATGTTATGTTTATGTTAAATATCCTTGGAATTGAAGGCGAGAAATTCCTGAAGATGCACCCAGTTGGCGGGTCGTTTGGCAAAACTGCTATTTTGATGGAATTTGTTTTTACCCTTCGATATGGATGATGCTGAATATCACTCACAGATGAGATAGATCAATATATTAATAATTCAACATTTCAGCTATAAAAACAACAAAAAAATTAAAACGGTCGAAAATAGGTATAAAATTTATTAAAAACTTCAGTAGGAGCAAAAAATTACCTAAAACTAGTAGTTTCCATTGAAACATCAAAGGTGTGACGCAGTATCTTCTTTATGAATCATCCTGTATAGCAGAATTTTAGTGGGCAGAATGTCCCTTAGCAATCGAAGTTGAGATGTTCCAGCCTGTTTTTCTAAATCTACCATACGCGTCATAAAGAGAGGTGTGAACTTTCCGTTGGGCCACCCTGTATATTGTTTCTGGCTGAGTTTTTGTTTAATTAACAAAAAAAGATTATTGTGATTTATTGTGCTTACACGTACCATGCTGTATCTTGTATACCTGCCTCAATATGTATTATATTATTTATTTTAGAAATGTAACGAGTTAGGACCAGGCCAAAACGGGTACCTAGCTGTAGTTAGGGTACGTAGTACCCTCTATCAGAAGTACTAGAATCTTCTAATATTTCACCTAATTTTAGTGTTTTGAAAAATCGCTTTGTGATTTTTTGAGATGTCGAATTGTGATTTTTTGAGATTTGTTGTAGTTTTAAGTATTCGTAGTAAGATTATCGGGATTAGGACGAAAAAATTCCACTAAGCAAGCAGAAACTGTCGACGATTCTGAACTTTGGCTGAACTGGCATTAACTGTACTTTTAATAATGACAAGATTTCCACGTCTGTGATATAATAGGTGAGGGAGTTTAGTCTTACGTAACTTGAAAATTTTACCATTGACGCTGTTGTGCTTATAGTTGCCAGTTTGCCTTTTCTTTACACCACTTTTTTTGTTTTATAAAAATGTAGAACTTGAAATGAAATGTTTTCCATGTTGTAGTTCATAGTCTGATGAAGGCGCAAATTCGTGCCGAAACATCACACCAATAAACACGACTGAACTTTGAACTACTTCTTCTAGTATACTTTAAAGGACCCAAGAAATCAACCATCACAACTAGTGCAAAGGTCTTAGAACATAAAAACGTCCCTCGTTTCAAATAATATTATGAACTGCTGACCAATTGCTTTGCAACATTCGACGTTTAAAACGAACCAATGGATTTCTCACTAATTTACGTGGTATTTGAAAGAAGATAAGTTACTCAGGTTAAATTATACAGGGTTGAAAATAATGTGCTTACTTATATATGTTGCTTACTTACACTTCTTGTTTGCACAACTTTTAGAAAAAAAAATACAAAAATGATTTTATAAAAAATGATGTAAAACCTGGGAACATGTTGGGGGAAATTATACTGCTTAGTTCGATAAATATACCATGTTTTCGAAAAATCCCGCTTTCTCGAACATTTTAGCATGAAATTGAGTTTCTCTTGATGTTTTTATTCAATATTCCATTCATGAACAAGGTAGCAAGATCACAGGAAATTATTCATGCGCTAAAAATGTCTTCAGCAAACTGTTAGTTAACCAGATATAAGAAAAATATTAAACTTGCACCACATTTTATAATCTGATAAAATATACACACATGATCAACGCTATTTATAAGGGTTTTTTTCGTTTTTTAAATTAAGGGATGTTATGTTGTTAAACCCACCCACTGTTTTTCAGAGACCTTTTTTGTTTTCACTGATATTTTGTTATACCTAAGTAGTGTAACGATTTTTCTTCAAGTTCATTATACAACAATAACATTTGAAATACACTTTTGCAACATACTAATGCATACTAAACGTTTCCCGTTGAATACCTCCAAATATCCTCTGTTTAGTAACAGATAATAAGGAAATTGTACAGAAATGTTACAAAATAGTTTAGAGAGCTATAAAAAATATCGATAATGGGTGTCAATATCAGAATAAAAATTATACTACAACTTTTTCTTTCCACTGGTATATCGAACGGATGAAGTCATTTTTAGCACACGAATAAGTTACTGTTCGTGTTTGAATTATCAAAAAAAAAAACGAACATATCCCGAGATGTTACATCACTCTTTATGTCCTGTTGGGGGATCATAAACCAGTTTTTTTTCTGAAAGTTGTGCAAACTGAAAATGTAAGCAAATTTACATCACCTTATTTTCTACCCTGTATAATTTCACCTTGCCTCCTTTAAACACTTGCCTCCTTAAGCACTGCGTCACACTATACGTAAATTAGTACAGAAACAGGTTGCAAAGCAATTGACCAGCAGTTTAGTTAAATTCAAATGTTGTTAATATTAATTATTATTGGTTTGCTAAAAGCTTAATAGTTTTTGTCTTCTTACATACTTGCTGTCCCTTATTTCACGTAAGTTTCTCTCTTCGTTTTTCACTTTTTTAGGTGCCAAATTATTGAAAAGTGTTTTTCTAGCGATGTTATATATATTTTTTTAGTGTGCATTGTTCTGTGTTTATTATTGAGTTTTCCTCATTTTATGATGCCGTTCTTGTTGTTTTTAGCCTTGAGGAAGACGTCAATAAACGTCGAAACGTCGACATATTGTGATAATGACAATGAAGGAATGATTAATATTATTTCTTTGTCAAAGATCACTAAAAAAATATACGAAAATTTTTCCTCTGCTTTGTAATGTAGAGGATGTAGGAAATTGTAAATGTAACACTTTTTAGTTATGATTCAAATACTATTTTTTTGGCCGGGTAGTATGATACTCGGCCAAACCGGGTACCCGTTACATCTCTAATTTATTGTGAACAGAATTAAAAGAAAATAATCTGAAAAATCTAGGAACTCTTCAGGCAGAAATTAAATGTGCAAAAAATACGGCTTAGGAAAAGGAGAGACCTAAAAAAACATGGGTAAGTAATTTTTTTTTGACACTTCAAAAACAGTACATATAAAAATAAAGGTTTAAAATTTTAGAAGAAAACATAAAAATCCCAATTAATGTTCATTTTTCCCCTCACTATTATCAAGGAAATATTTCCACTTATGTTTGAATGAAAAAATTATTTATTTATGAAATATGTATTAGTTACGAAAAAACATTTTGGGAAAGGGCTCACCCAATCCCAACATTTAAAAAAATAATAATAAGTATTAATCCTTTTTGACAGAAGTCCCTTGTGCTCCCTGTTCGTGTATTCCCAAGTGATTCAAAAAAATGTGAAAGACAACTCGCAACCAATAGGGTACAGAACTAAGGCCATCTTCAGTGTAAATTCGAAAATCGGTCCGACTTTAAAGGATTTATTATTTGTTTCGCAGGAAGAATAGGACTTTTCATCTCCAATTACCTTTGATATTCCAAAGCCTTTTCAGGTAAATTTCTATGATTTGTCTTGAAATCCCCAAAATGAGAAATAAGAGAAAAAAAAGAAATTTGCAACCTCAAAAGGTAAATATCTAAAATATTACCAATTAACCTACACCTTGCTGCCCATTGGGCAAAAAAAAACCACACAAACCGAATTATAATGTCGCTTTAATCCCGGGAAAAAATTCGAAATTTTGTAGGTACGGAATACGGATTAGCAACGCCCGCAAGAAGTCCGCGTGAGCGTACCTGCTAAGGAAGCTGCAGTCGATCCGACGGCAAACGCTTATTATGTAGGTGCGTTGTTGATGTCGGAGGATTAATATTATTCTTTCTGTGTATGTGTAAAATAGAAAGGCTTGCTTTTTCCAACTCACAACAATTTTTTTTTAGCAAATTTTTTTGGATATTTGATACTTGAACTAAGTTCAATAATCATTACTAAAGCAAAGCTGCAGATGACACTACTCATTTCTGCACCCAATACCATCAGCATTGAGTTTCAATAATAACAAATAATAATAAAAATTTAGCACTTATAAGTGATAAGTACCATCATACACAATACCACAACAAATCATGTCATCAAGACATTATTAACCACTTCGTCTAAGTATATATATTTAGAAATTGTGTTTTTTTGAGATACTAAACCTCAAAAGCTTTCGTGCTTAATATTATTAATACGAAGCTTCGGGATCTGTGGTAAACCCCCGGTCATCAACTGAAGAGGAAAAAAAAGATGTCAATGCGCCACTAAGACACTGCGGTAGACACGCGGCGCGACTTTATTAATGCGTTAAAACAGAGATGGCACTAGCAATTTATTGTTACGGTCACTCGAAGATGTCACACGTTAATATTCTAATTTGCAAAAAAAAGTGGACTAACCTGCAAAATATATCCTCTAGCGTAATCGTCGGCTGTCCAACGAAATCCATGCAGCACTTGAATCACTTCGTCCTTTCGTAGCACAGAAAATAATCGATCTAGAAGAATTTTGAGACGAATCGGTAACGCTTGACATCCGTATAAAATTAAACTAGCTACGTCGAACGTAACATTCACATGCACCGGCTCAGGAGCACTGGTATTGAAGAGATGTCGCAGGCCCAACTTGTCCAATGCTGTAACAAAGGTGGGGGTAATTCACAGCGTGCGCACTGAGGAGGGCGGGGCCAGCTGCGAGGGGGGGTTGACAAAGGTGGACGCGAAGTATAGGTGACGATACCCCTTCGCAGGGACACTCTGCACCCCCTCTGTGTGATTTTGCTGATGCTACAGACATGCATAGAGCGGCTGATGTTCCATGGTTCGAATTAGTTCATTCGCCTTGCGCTCTGCATGTCTGGCATTTCACAATATAAATAGAACAATAACTACAAAATAAATCACTATGTTAATTATTACTACTGACCAACAACGCGAGCAAGTTTACTTGCGAACACAAAATTGATATCAGTTAAAACGCCGATGTCTTCGGAATAGTTCTGTCACCTGATTAAATTGATCAAAATCAGATTAACTCGCCGGTCCGGCGCCCCAGGTACATTGCTTGTATTGTCTTGATGTCTTAAGATTGGCCCGGTTCAGACGATAGAATACGTAATATATTTAATCTTAATGCACGATCTTCAATTGAGCAGACTTACACGTAATTAACTGTGCAACGATTGAATATGGAAAATTAGATATCTGAACACCATCTTCAAGACGTCATGAAGAATGTTAACGTTAACCCTTGCTTCTTGATGATGTAATTTAGGAAACAGTTGATTGCGAAAGTCTCCTTTTGTGGTGCTAGTCGATATTAAGTATTAAGGACTTTTGAGGTTTCTTCAAATTTACAATAAAGAGGACATCAAAATATGTACTTATGTGAATGAACTGAAATCAAGAAAACAAAAAAAAAAGATTATGTTTTACATTCGGCTGCCCCAGGGGCGCGTTCATAATTAAGTTGAACGAGTTAAAATTTGTCGGGTACATTTTATCGAGTAAACTTTTAACATTGCCGTATACGTGTCACCATCGAATTATGAACGACGCTAAAAGTTATCCAGCGAATGTTCGGTGATATTTATGAACGCGCCCCACACCATAGCAATTAGGCAGAAGAATGACATTTGATATATTTCAAAGTTTCAAGTTTTCATTTATTTTTTACCCCCAAGGCATTTTTACATTTAACGACGAAAATTTTTTTTCTTTGCAAAATTAGGTTTAGTTAGAAGCCAATATAGATGCAATATTGGAACTAGTCGCCGGCTTTGCGCGAAAAGCGGCCGCAATGTAATATTGGCAAATACATTTTACGGCATTTTACAACGTTTTCTACCGATCTTCATTTCAAACATTGGATATTTTCACCGGAAAAGCCCTAATATTGCTTTTTAAGTTATTTTGAGAGGTTTTATAGCGTGTTTACTGATTTTAGCTCTATGCATTGAGTTTCACGCAAAAACCATGAATATTGCATTTTTTGCATTTTGAGTAGTTTTAAAGCATTTTACAACGTTTTCTACTAAGCTTAGCTCCAAACATTGAATTTTACCGCAAAACCACCATTATTGCTTTTTTCATTATTTTGTTACGTTTTATGTAAGGCGTTTTATAGCGTGTTCTGCTGATTTTAGCTCTAATCTTTGAATTTCACACAAAAACGTTCAATACGGCATTTTTAGCCGAGAAGTTTTAAGGCATTGTACGACATTTTCTACCGATCTTAGCTCCAAACATTGATTTTTACTGCAAAACCACTATTATTGTTTTTTTTTAAGTACTTTGAGATGTTTAAGACCTTTTATAGCGTATTCTACCGATCTAAACTCCAAACATTGAATTTCACCTGAAAACCACTAATAATGCTTTTTACAGCATTTTAAGAGGTTTTAAGGCGTTTTACTGTTACTGCATTTTAAGAGGTTTTAAGGCGCATGTTGTACTGATTTAAGGATTAAGCATTAAATTTCACTCAAAATCGTTGAATATTGCATTTCTAACATTTTGAGAAATTTTAAGGCATTTTACAACGTTTTGACACATAATTTTACCGCAAAACCATTATTGCTGTTTTTCGAACGCCCTAAATAACGTTTCGACGTCGAGCCGACGTCGTTTTAGACAACCCGACGTCGGCGTCGTTACGTTGCCGTGGCCACGTACCCTCTTGAAACCTCTGGGAAAAAAACGCCTTACGCACCCTTAAACTCCCTCTACTTAAGCTGCCAGTCACTTCAACTTTTTGTTAACTAAAATCGTCAATAAAGTAAATATATTTTCAAAATTTGGCTGTTCTGTATTAAGGGATTGCTAAAATACAGGGTTTTTCGATTTTTTAAAGACATTTTCTGAGGCCAATATCTTCAGAAAAAAATTATATGAAAAAGTCACTTGATTTGGTGTCTTCCCCACGTACCTGTTCTGTATCCGTTAAGTAATGAATCACCCTGTATAACAGCAAGTTTTTGATTTGATGGCTCAAAAGGAAGACTGGACTAGTGGAAGAAATGTTATACCCTTATTTGTGTCTTAATATCATATTTAGTAATAAGGAGTGCTGCTTAAACGAGAGTTTCAAGGCGCAAAGTTTGCTAGATAATCGGGACAAATTTCAAAATGTCGCCCTTCGATTCATATACTTTTCCATATTTCAAGATGACGACACATATTCCAAAATATTTTCAAACTTATGCACATGTACGTTGTGTTTATTAGAAAACGTCATCTAGAAGGCTATGAATGTTTGACAGAAAAGGATGACATAATCAAAGTAAATGGACTTCTGCTCCTTCATCCTTTTCTTTTGACATTTCATAGGCAACTAGATGACAATTGCAAATGAACACTTCTGTTTTATCATAAATTAGCGGAAAATGGATATTTACAATATTGAACTAAGTGAAAACATAAACGGTGATGATAAACGAAATGATTTTGGGGTACGGCTCATTTTGTCTAAATGTACTTTCGACCTATTTTTACAACTATTAGGTAAAATAAAACATAATATTTGTTATGAATATTTTAGGAAGATCTCATTTCTTTATTTCATGAAGTGAAATAAAAGGGTAGGACAAAAAAATAGAGGTTGATTGTGAATTTTTAAAAACAACACCCTGTATATAGAATTGTAAAAAACATAGTTTTCATATATGGAAAGAGTTTTAAAAAATATGACAAACCTCAACCTCTAGAAATGGGCGACCCAAATGTACCGTAGTCCGAATCTCCTACCATTTCAGAAATACTTAGTTCTACCAAAATGCCATGGATTTGACACAAATCGTTTTTTTGATAATAAACCTAACTCCTGGAATATACAGAGTGTTACACAAAAATAGACCAATCTATTAAGCACAGGTTTTCTGGTGGAAAATAATGGGGCTTTTATTACCCTATATATAATTTTGGATCCCCCTGTTTGCTATACAGGGTGTCGAAGTTCTATCTTTTAAAATATTTTTATTTGTTAAGTCAACAAATATTGTATTTCATATTTGGCAGATATATTAAGTCTAAAGTGTCACATATTATAAGAAATAGAGGTTAATGTACTTTTCCCTCCTCGAACTTTTTTGGTTCTACCGCTAATGGTTTGAAATCGAAATTTATTAAAAACACTAGTTTAGCTCAACTTTCTGACTGGGAAAAGCCCTAATATTGCTTTTTAAGTCGTTTTGAGAGGTTTTATAGCGTGTTTACTAATAAATAAATATAGCATTGTGAGGAGTTTTAAGGCATTTCACGACGTTTTCTACTGATCTTAGCTCCAAACATTGAATTTTACCGCAAAACCACCATTGGTTTTTTAAAATTATTTTGTTACGTTTTAAGGCGTTTTATAGCGTGTTCTGCTGATTTTAGCTTTAATCATTGAGTTTCACACAAAAACGTTCAACACATTGAATTTCACCTGAAAACCACTAATAATGCTTTTTAAAGGATTTTAAGAGGTTTTAAGGCGTTTTACTGTTACTGCATTTTAAGAGGTTTTAAGGCGCATGTTGTACTGATTTAAGGATTAAGCATTAAATTTCACTCAAAATCGTTGAATATTGCATTTCTAACATTTTGAGAAGTTTTAAGGCATTTTACAACGTTTTGACACATAATTTTACCGCAAAACCATTATTGCTGTTTTTCGAACGCCCTAAATAACGTTTCGACGTCGAGCCGACGTCGTTTTAGACAACCCGACGTCGGCGTCGTTACGTTGCCGTGGCCACGTACCCTCTTGGAACCTCTTGGAAAAAAACGCCTTACCCACCCTTAAACTCCCTCTACTTAAGCTGCCAGCCACTTCAACTTTTTCTTAACTAAAAACATCAATAAGTCGTCAATAATCAAACGTCGTTGTAAATATATTTTCAAAATTTGGTTGTTCGGTATTAAGGGATTGCTAAAATACAGGGTTTTTCGATTTTTTAAAGACATTTTCTGAGGCCAATATCTTCAGAATTATATGAAAAAGTCACTTGATTTGGTGTCTTCCACACGTACCTGTTCTATATCCGTTAAGTTATGAATCACCCTGTATAATAGCAAGGGCAACACGCCTATTTTTTTTTATTTGATGGCTCAAAAGGAAGACTGGACTAGTGGAAGAATTGTTATATTCTTATTTGTGTCTTAATATCATATTTAGTAATAAGGAGCGTGCTGCTTAAACGAAAGTTTCAAGGCACAAAGTTTGCTAGATAATTGGGGCAAATTTCAAAATGTCCCGATTCGATTCTTATACTTTTCCATATTTCAAAAAGACAACACATATTCCAAAATAATTTTAAACTTATGCACAAGTGCGTTGTGTTTATTAGAAAACGTCATCTAGAAGGCTATGAATTTTTGACAGAAAAGGATGACATAATCAAAGTAAATGGATTCTGCTCCTTCACCCCCTTTCTTTTCACATTTCATAGGCAAATAGATGACACTTGCAAATGAACACTCCTTTTTAATAATAAATTAGCGGAAAATGGATATTTACAATATTGAACTAAGTGAAAACATAAACGGTGATGATAAACGAAATGATTTTGTGATACGGCTCATTTTGTCTAAATGTACTTTCGACCATATTTTTACAACTATTAGGTAAAAAAAAATAATGTTTGTTATGAATATTATAGGAAGATCTCATTTTCTTTATTTCGTGAAGTGAAATAACAGGGTAGGACAAAAAAATAGAGGTTGATTGTGAATTTTTAAAAACAACACCCTGTATATAGAATTGTGAAAAACATAGTTTTCATATATGGAAAGAGTTCTAAAAAATATGATAAACCTCAATCTCTAGAAATGGGCGACCCAAATGTGTCGTAGTCCGAATCTCCTACCATTTTAGAAATACTTAGTTCTACCAAAATGCAATGGATTTGACATAAATCTTTTTTTTTGATAATAAACCTAACTCCTGGAATATACAGAGTGTTACACAAAAATAGACCAATTTATTAAGCACAGATTCTCTGGTGAAAAATAATGGGGCTTTTATTACCCTATATTTAATTTTCGAGCCCCCTGTTTGCTATACAGGGTGTCGAAGTTCTATCTTTTAAAATATTTTTATTTATTAAATCAACAAATATTGTATTTCATATTTGGCAGATATATTAAGTGTAAAGAGTCACAAATTATAAGAAATATAATGATGAAATAAAAAAACAAAGCTACTTCAAATAAGAGGTTAATGTACTTTTTCCTCCTCGAACTTTTTTTGGTTCTACCGCTAATGGTTTGAAATCGAAATTTATTAATTTATTAAAAACACCAGTTTAGTAGAGGTTTTATAGCGTGTTTACTAATAAATAGATATAGCATTTTGAAGAGTTTTAAGGCATTTCACGACGTTTTCTACTGCTCTTAGCTCCAAACATTGAAATTTACCGCAAAACCACCATTGGTTTTTTAAAATTATTTTGTTACGTTTTAAGGCGTTTTATAGCGTGTTCTGATGATTTTAGCCTTAATAATTGAATTTCACACAAAAACGTTCAACACATTGAATTTCACCTGAAAACCACTAATAATGCTTTTTAAAGCATTTTAAGAGGTTTTAAGGCGTTTTACTGTTACTGCATTTTAAGAGGTTTTAAGGCGCATGTTGTACTGATTTAAGGTCGAAGCATTAAATTTCACTCAAAATAGTCGAATATTGCATTTTTAACATTTTGAGAAGTTTTAAGGCATTTTACAACATTTTGACACATAATTTTACCGCAAAACCATTATTGCTGTTTTTCGAACGCCCTAAATAACATTTCGACGTCGAGCCGACGTCGTCTCAGACAACCCGACGTCGGCGTCGTTAGAAAACGTTGCCGTGGCCACGTACCCTCTTGGAACCTTTGGGAAAAAACGAGTTACCCAGCCTTAAACTCCCTCTACTTAAGCTGCCAGTCACTTCAACTTTTTTCTGTTAACTGAAAACGTCAATAAAGTAAATATATTTTCAAAATTTGGTTGCTCGGTATTAAGGGATTGCTAAAATACAGGATTTTTCGATTTTTTAAAGACATTTTCTGAGGCCAATATCTTCAGAAAAAAATTATATGAAAAAGTCACTTGATTTGGTGTCTTCCACACGTAAATGTTCTATATCCGTTAAGTTATGAATCACCCTGTATAATAGCAAGGGCAACACGCCTATTTTTTTTTATTTGATGGCTCAAAAGGGAGACTGGACTAGTGGAAGAAATGTTATACCCTTATTTGTGTCTTAATATCATATTTAGTAATAAGGAGTGCTGCTTAAACGAGAGTTTCAAGGCACAAAGTTTTGCTAGATAATTGGGGCAAATTTCAAAATGTCCCCCTTCGATTCTTATACTTTTCCATATTTCAAGAAGACAACACATATTCCAAAATATTTTTAAACTTATGCACAAGTACGTTGTGTTTATTAGAAAACGTCATCTAGAAGGCTATGAATGTTTGACAGAAAAGGATGACATAATCAAAGTAAATGGATTCTGCTCCTTCACCCTCTTCTTTTGACATTTCATGGGCAACTAGATGACACTTGCAAATAAACGCTCCTTTTTTAATATAAATTGGCGGAAAATAGATATTTACAATATTGAACTAAGTGAAAACATAAACCGTGATGAAAAACGAAATGATTTTGGGGTACGGCTCATTTTGTCTAAATGTACTTTCGACCATATTTTTACAACTATCAGGTAAAAAAAAATATTTGTTATGAATATTTTAGAGGTGGGACAAAAAAATTGAGGTTAATTGTAAATTTTTAAAAACAACAACCTGTATGAAAAATTGTGAAAAACATAGTTTTTATAGGTATATGGAAAGAGTTTTAAAAAATATGACAAATCACAACCTCTAGAAATGGGCGACCCAAATGTGTTGTAGTCCGATTCTCCTACCATTTCAGAAATAATTAGTTGTACCAAAATGCCATGGATTTGACATAAATCGTTTTTTTGATAAGCCTAGCTCCTCGAATATACAGAGTGTTACAAACAAATAGGCCCATCTATTAAGCACAGATTCTCTGATGAAAAATAATGCGGCTTTTATTAACCTATTTTTAATTTTGGAGACCCCTGTTTACTACACAGAGTGTCGAATTTGTATCTTTTAAAATATCCTTATTTATTAAGTCATAAATTTTGTATTTCATATTTGGCAGATTTTTTTTTGGCAACTTTTTGACTTGGTAAAATACTCCATTTTAAAGAATACTTGTTAGAAATTAATGCTGGTCTGCTTTTGAAAAGGCATGTGAAAATACTGGAAAGATGTTCGATTGCATATAACAAAATTTAAAAATATCATTTGACATTATAAAATTCCTATAATTAATTTTTATTTTATTTTTGCAATCTTTTTTGCAATTTTTTATTTTGTTACTTGCAATCAATTATCTTTGGAGTGTTTGTAAATTGATGAACTTTGTCAACATTTTTTAATAGAGCTAAATGAATGGTGTTTTATCTAAATATTGATTGGATAGCCAGTGGCGTAGAACAAAAAAAAATTGGGGCGGGGGAAGAAGAGTACATTAACCACTTATTTGCGTTAGGTGTCATTATTTTTATAATTTTATATTTTATAATATGCGGCTCTTTAGTTTTAAGATCTTACTAGTATACGAAATATTAAATATATCCTTTGACAAAAACTTGAATGAAATGAATTTAAAAGATAAAAGAATAACACAACTTGTTATTCAGAGAATCTGTGGTTAACAGATTAGCCTCCTTTTTTTGTAACATTATGTGTATACAACTTTGTTAATAATTTAGTTGAAACTGTATAAATATATTATCAGTGAAGCAAAGTAGTTAGGGATAATCCTCGTTCGATTCAACGTGCTAATGGAGCGATTATGAAACGGATCGGCAAATGTATTCAGGTTGATGGGTGTGGTATTTTGGAAGTTACTCTTTAATTTATTTTTATTTACATAGCTGCAGTTTATTTGCATGGAAATAAAACATATTTAATAATCTTTCCAATGGATTATTTATGAATTGCCAGAGAATCAAATTTCAACATATTGGTTTATTTTGTCTTACTTTAACTTTTAAACATATTTTTTGAATATTTTTTCCTGAAACATCCTGCATGTTTGCAAAGTGGATTTCTAGAGTATTCTGTTACTATACTTATTGTTTATGTTCCTAGTTTCAGGTGTCACGTGAATATTGCATTCTTGTAGAAGATAAATCAAGGTCAATTTTAACGTGGTATTATGTACAGAGATGGATTGTATGTAGTAATACAAAATCGTATTAATGAAACGATATCTTACGGTTTTCGCCGTTATTTTCACCCCATCATAAAGATGTGTACCAAAGAGAAATTATTGCAATTGCCAAAAAACGAGTAGATACGTTCTCTTTTGGTAGCAAAATTCTTAAACCTGAAACTATAGCCAAAGCACAAAGTCGGGATAAAAGAAAGACAAGAAGAAATTTTATCAAAATAGTTCATCAGCTAGAATGTTCTTAATTACTTTTTCATCTATAAATGAAATGTGTAGGCAAGACAACAATTTTAGTAAAAAAAAAAATAATAAAACATACGCCAGAACGCTTTTTTGAATTTAATTTTTAGAGACGTGTAATTTGAAATCTACTACGGAATTTTAAAATTTTGAAGCCCGGCTTTGCTTTCCTTTGGCTACCTGATGATTTTCAAACAACCCGTATATAAGAAGATTGAGAGATTCACTACAAGAGATTGTATTCGGATTGCATCTCTTGTAGTGAAAATTATTATTTTCGATTAAAAAAAACCTGAATGTTACCGATATTTGTACTAATTCAAAAATAAACAAAAAATTAAGTTCCAAAATGTTTAGTTTCCAAAAGACCTTTAAATATCATTGTGCTCTTACACAGTGAGCGGCAAATGTATGGCATATAATTATTTAAAAATTAGGTGCTTATTTTCCGAAAAATCGTTCGAACTCTCATTTTTGTTTTTAATTGCGCATTATCTGAATCAATTTTTATTTTTACTGGGTGAAGAAAATTAAATAATATCAAGGCCATCAACCTTTTTGAATAGAGACCCCTCTCTTTTGTGATTTTATTCAGTTGTCTACAAAATTCTAATCATTTTCTATGCAGCATACCATAAACTTATCTCTAACGGTTTTCGAGAAAATGGCGTCTGGAAATCCTAAGCAAAATTACCGCCCAAATTAGTAAACTAATTAAAATTGAGACTAACGAAGTTAAATTAAGCGCTCAAACTGCCATCCATTGGTTTCCTGACAATACCCAAGCCTATGTACAAACTTATCTTGAACATTATTGAGTGTGTTCCTGTCAAAATTCCTAATTTTCTGGCTAATTTTGGCTTTTAAGTTTTCGATGCTTTTTCCAAGGTAGTGTGATTACTTCGAAGTAATCTAAGGGTGTGAGATCAGGTGACCTTGGAGGCCACTTTATTGGTCCCCGTCTTCCAATCCAACTTCTAGGAAAACACTCATCTAAATAATCTCGGACTTATCGAGAAAAATCTCTTGTTGAAAATATAAGATTTCGCTTGGAGTATCTGGGTCATTTTCATTTGGAAAAAGTTGAATGGGAGCAGGACTTAGATCAAACTGAAGAAAATCCAAATATGTTTGTCCCGTGAGGGTTCCATCGAAGAAAAAAGGGTCAAGAATCTGGACATTAATAATGCCTGCCCACCTTCTGTGGGTACTGTGTATGTGCCTTCGTCACCTAATGAGGATTGTCTTGACTTCAGCGCCTGCAGTTTTGACGGTTAACAGTGCGATTTAAACAGAATGTTGCCTCGTCTGAGGAAAGGATTTGCCGAGAAAACCGTGTTTTGCATAATTTTGAAATGGTTTCACAAAATTGAAGATGGCGATCAGGATCATCTTGGTTAAGTTGCACAAAATTCATTTTGTAATGGTGATATCTCTTTTTTTAAAATGCGCCGGACTGATCTTTGCGAATTTACATTTCCCCGCGCAATATCTCTGGTAGAACTGTGAGGATTTTCTTGCAGCTGCAATATGAGATTTAACTGAACGTCATCGTTTATTTTGGAACAGCCTATTTTGGGAATGTCTTTTATGTGACCAGAATCTCGAAATTTTTTGGCAATTGTGCTTACAGTGCTTTGATTGATTGTATGATCTGGATACTTATTATTGAAGATCTTGCGCACTTCTTAATGTGTTCGGGCTTTGCCACGGTGCCCTAAATAAATTAGAATTTCTATCCGCTGCGTTTCTGTTAGATGCGCCATTTGATTAATTATTATTACTTGTATACATATCCACTTCAGTCCTTTCTTAAGATTAATTCTTAAAATAATTAGAGTATAGCTTAAGCATTACTTTTACACTCGGGACTAAATATTTTTTGGCAATAGATAGCTTAATTTAGAAAACCATGCACAGCTTTACAGCTTTCATATACTTAAAAGTGGCCACGTATAGACAGGTATCTCCGATATAGCTTCTTAATACATCTATTATATAAACTGTTTATGTAAATGTTTCTAAGCACAGTGCTCCGTTTTAAGTACATGCCCATAGAGTAGCCTCGCCATGATATATTACCATTGTTAAAATAATCTTGTTAAAAGGGTGAAAAGGTAGAGGACAAACCATCTGTAGCAAATACAACATTGAAACAACAGTTAAGAGATCATGAATATATAACCGTGAATTCAAGCATAAAATTGTGGTGTAATTAAGATGCATTTAAAGGGAACTTTTTCTCATCTCTTAATTCTCGTTGCGGTTAAGTTCCATCACTAGAGCATTATCATTTTATGCCTTATTAACTTCGGCTACTTGTCTCAACTGAAATTATACATTGTTTAAAAATAGACGCATCCCAACTAGGTAGCAAAAACTTGATACATTTTTATTAGGTACTTGAATCTCTTGCAGATGGCAACTATTTTGAACTTTGAAGAGGGCACATGCCTGAAAGGAACAGTAACTGAAATGAAAATACTGATAAAAGTATTACTGTTGTTGGGAACTTCGATCACGGACAAAGGCAATAGGATGTACTAACTTAAGAAGCAATCAGATAGCTTCGGACCGATCCTTAAGTCATCAGTTCCTTTAGTTGTCTCCAATACTGCCTAGTCATTATTTATTGAAATTCTATACCAGAAAGAACAAGGCGCCTGTGAAAGGCTCAAGTAATGGAACAGATTTTGGCATCCCCTTATATAGCATGATGATTTAAGTCTCTTGTCATGTTGATAAGTTTTTATTAAATAGTGTTGTTAATACAAAGATACGTTTTGGACTTCTTTACTTCTTATTAGAGACATATCTACTTACTTAACTTAAAACATCTGATTTAAGCGTAATATACACTCCACCCACTAAGCTTAAAGATATGTGTATAAAATTATACACTATACACATCTGGACATAATTGGATCTTTGAACCAGTGACATTGCTCAAATGTTGTAAATATGAATTGATTGGATGTGTTTGAGTTATATTTAGTGAACGCAATTTCCCCTGGCGAAAGATTTATGCCCGAAACATTCAACAATGTGATGGTTAACCTGATTCGTACAAATTTACTTTGATGAGTACCAATATAAACATAACTCATCGATATTTCGCTGGAAATTCGCATTATATATGCAGGCAGGTATGTGACCGTAGTGGAAATGTAGCTAATAATATTTGAAATTAAGAAATAGTGCTCATCAGCATTTCCACTGGGTTTTTATTAGATCCTGATTCTCTCAACGGCTTAATATTTTAGTAAAAATAATAGTCACCATCACTTTTATATTTTTTCGACTAGAGGCAATTTTCTGTAAATTGAAAAAAAATATAAATAATTTAAAGAAAATGGCTTGTTCCATTGATTTAATTGTAGATACTCGCAATTGATCTCCTTTTAATTACAAAAATCTAGATAAAAATAATTTCGGGAGCTATATCCTTCAAATTCCCAAACTGACTATAAATCGATGTGGGTTCGCATTTTCGTATATGCTGACCTATTTTCTGCCTTCCCTTCATATCGGGCATATTTCTCGATGATGGCCCCGTAAAAAACGTTAAACATAGTGATATTTACAAAGAGTTGTTTTATGTTATTGTTTTGAAAGAAAATTTTGATATGTCGGCAGGTACTTTAAAATTATCTATTTATAATTACTATTTATAATTAAAATAATTTTATACTTGCAGGTAAATTCAATTTCCTAGAGAGCCGTATTTTTTCTTGAAAGGAGTGTGAAATAAGGTATGCCAAAAATTGTTAAAAATACTTTGAATTTTAGGTACAACTTTTGTTTAAAGCTTTTAGGATGAAGACAGTTCTGTGCGAAAGCGGGATTATTGGGATATGTAAATATAATTTATTTCAGTAGTATATAAAAAGTTTGCTGTTTTTTTGGTCAACCGGTTTTATTTTAACCAAATTTTTAACTAGATTTAACAATTTTTTGATATTTAACAATTAGGTACTATAGCTTCTGACTAGTTTACTCATTTGGTTGAAATTTGGTCATTTGGCTTATTTTTCTGTCAAAGTGATAATACAAAATTAAACTGGAGATTCCTGCGTAAAATTATCTTAAACAACACAAGAACAATAATTGGTGATGGTGATTTAAACCACTTAGTTCTTCACGCTTGAATTTATCTATCACCCACATTTTCTAAGCATTCCTGCCCAAAACCTGCCCAAAATCTTACTAACCGAAATAAAAAAAATATAGAAATAGAAAATTTGAAAAAACATCTATAACAAAAAGATCTTTCATCTTTGACAGCACTCGTACAAGCATAAGCAGTGAAAGTCGAATGCAATTTTCGACAGAACGACTGTACTTTAATTTAAAGATATAATAATATCTTAACCGCCAAAGAGAAAAAAAACAAGTTATAACAAAGAAGAAACTCTAAACTCTCAGACATCTGAAATAGCTCACAAATAAAATTTTAGCTTCTTCTAAAAGAGCTGAAAGTTTTTGAATTTCAAATTAGTTAAGAATGCAATCTAAAGTGTATTCCGGGCTTTGAAGCCGTGGTCCAATGTCCAAATTCTTCCTGACGTATCGTCCACAGATGCGGCAGACATTATCAAAGGCGATGAAGCAATGGGCGAAGTGATATCCCGTGCTTCCCGATGTTGACTGATTCGACTGTGGTCAGCTCCGTGGTATTTATTCTTCCGTCGTCGCGCCGCAGTGTAGGGACTGGGGTGGGGGTAGTGGTGGCGCGGCGTTTCGGCGCACTTGAAGTATGTCGTAGAACTCGCTTCCAGTCTGCATTTAGAAACGTAATTTCGTCCTTCCTGTTGAAATTGTTGTCGTGTTTAAAGATCTCAGTGGCCTCTCTCGTTAGTCTCGCATAGAAACATGTCATGACCTTCGCAGAGAGCGTGCTCTGCTACTGCTGACTTTTGTGTTTGTCCCAGCCTGCAACTCCTCTTGTGTTCCGTAATCCTCGTGTTGACACTGCGTTTGGTGGTGCCAATGTATACCGAGCCACAGCAGATGCAAGGATCTCGGAAAACTTCGGCTTCCGATAGGGGATCTCTGCTTTTTTTAAATAAATGAAGAGTCGGTTTCATATCCCTTATTCGGCTCTTCCTCGGACCCTATATCATATTCGGTACTTGATGATTGTGGTACTTCTCCAAAAACGGTCTTTTAGTATCCGTGATTAGCTGCCGGAACATATTTTTCGACAAGACCTCTACAGTCTTATTCCTTCATTTCCTTCAGCGGTAAGGGATTATTGTAATTGTATGGGATATACTGGACATCTGCCATCAGAAAAAAATTGGTGGAATATGTTATTCCTGCTCCGTGTATTTGAAAATTCTGTACCACCCACCGCCTACCACCCACCACCAATCAATCTCAATTTGGTGCAAGACCCGGGCAAATCCTTAACTTGCCTGATTCTTGACCCAAATTGACTATCCGGGAAAGGGTTTCTGTGTAGCAACTCCGTTAAAATGAGGCGGATTTGCCTGATTCTTGCACCAAAAAATGCGCAAATATATGGACAAAATATGGACTCGCCCGGTTCTTGCACCAAGGTCTTCAATTACACTTACACTACTGTCTCTTAATAACGGTTGATTTTACAACACATATTAAGCATTTCTACTTACTTTTCGATGATCTTTCAAGAGTTTCATTTTGGCCCCACAGTTCCCCAACACACTGTACATATTTTATATTTCAGATTCGGATCTTCTTCACAGTGCGCCGTCTCCCTTCGAAGGTTGGCGATCCAACTGTCAATAACTACACGTGACATAGCTGCTCTGAAGATTTCGGATGATGTTTTACTGAGCCAACGGCATAGGTCCTTGAGCCAGGAATTCTTTATTCTCCCTATTGACCTCTTCCCCTGAATCTTTCCCTCGATGATATCATACCCTCTCCCTCAATTGTATGTCCAATATTCCTTGTTTTTTTGCATTCTATTAAGAACATTGGTGTTTCTTACACTTTCGATCCAGGATATGCGTAATATTCTCCTATAAAGATACATTTCGAAAGCTTCAACGCGTTTTTCTAGCGATGGGTTGAGGGTCCAGCTTTCACAGCCGTACACGAGGATGGAGAACACGTAGCTTCGGATTCTAAGACCTAAATCTAATAAAAATAGTTAACATATAAATAAAAAATATAATAAAAAAGTTTTTCATGTCGATAAACGTCCTCTTGACCTGTTCGATTCTTGATAGTATCTCTTTCGTCAAATCGCAACTATCACATACTAGTGCTCCTAGATATCTGAAGGATGATACCTGCTCAAGGATCTTGTTATGTATATGGAAAACAACTTGTGTTTGCACCTTCGAGAAAACCATAAGTTTCGTTTTGGGGATATGACTCAACGTAACAAGTTGCTGGAGTTCAGGCAGGCTGTTAGCAATAACGACTGTATCGTCGGCATATCTTATATTGCTGATTTTTTGCCATTGATTTTGATTCCAGCGCTAGTGTTTTCAAGAGAGTCCGCGAAAATGTGTTCAGATTACAGATTAAAGAGCAGCGGGGATAATATGCATTCTTGTCGCGCTCCTTTTCTTATGGCTACCTCCTCCGAAATTTTGTTCCCTACCCTTACTTGAGCTGTCTGATGCCAGTAGAGTTTTGTAATGATTCGTAAATCACCCCTCGTCTCCACCTATTTTTCTGGGTATTTCTGCTAGTTTTTGATGTTGCACGCAGTCAAAAGCTTTGTGGTAGCGGCCGGATATTTCTACGTTCATGTCGCGTGTAAGTGTGTAAGTAACGTTTTTAATACATGCGCCATCAAACTTATCATGCGGTAATCATCGCATTGGGACGCGTTAGGTTTTTTGGGTAAATTAACAAAAGTTGAGCTTAGCCATTCCGAGGATAATTTTCCAGTTCTATAAATATCGTTGAACAGGTCTGTTAGGCGACTTAATTCTATACCGTCTTCGTGGATTAAGAGTTTCAAGCTTTCAGCAAGAACTGTACATCATCGGGCCCCACAGCCTTTCCATCCTTCTGTATAAGGATGGCGTGTTTTACCTCTTCTTTAGTGATGTTAGGATTCGTCTCGTTGATCTCACTTGCTTGGAGGCGTTGTTCTGGTCGTTCGTCGCTAAACAGTTTTGTAACATACTCTTTCCAGCACTTCAATTTTTCGGCAGGTCCCACGAGAAGTATGTTGTTATTATCCTTCAGTATTCCGCTGGTCTTTTTGTGATTACTGCCTGTCATTTCTTTGATCTTCTTATGTACGTTATGTATGTCGTGTTTTTGCTGTAGTTGTTCGATTCCACAGCATCTATCCGCCAGCCAGTGTTCTCTTGCCTCTCTGCACTTTCTCCGAATAATCTTGTTAACTCTCTGTATCTAGCCTTGCTTTTTGTCTTGTGCTCTCCGCTCGTCCATCATTTTTAAAATCTCGTCTGTCATCCAAGGGTGTTTTTTCGTTTGTCTTTGGAAACCAATATCTTTTGTTTGTGTTTCTAGTAGTGCGGTTTTCATCTCCGACCACTTCTCCTCGATTATTGTGCTCGGCTCGATCTTCTGCATTCTTTCTTCAAGACTTTGCGTGGCTGTTATCTTCATCGACGGGTTTTTGAGTTTTGTTATGTCTACCCGTTTTGATGGTTTAGGACGGTTAACATGTTTGAATCGACGCATCTTGATTTCCATTAAGGCTGGATTGTGGATTGTGATGTTTACATCCGCTCCAGGATATGTACTCGATGTTCTTTACAGTCGGCAGGAGACTTCCACGTGTACAGGCGGCGAGGATGTAGTTTAAAAAATGTGTTCACCACAGATAGTTGCTGATCCATGCAGAATTGCTCCAGACGGCCTCCTCTGTTGTTCCTCTCCACGAGACCAAAGTTTCCGAGAACATTTTGCTCTGCTCCAGCTGTAACTTTGGCGTTAAAATTACCCATAACGACAGTTATCCCTGCTTTCTTTGTCAATTTTATAACCCCTTCTAATTCGGTGTAAAACTCTTCGACCATGTTGTCTTCTTTATCCTTTGTCGGAGCATATACCTGTATAATGTTCATTACTCTACGAGAGGTATTGATCTTCAAAACCATTAAGCGGTCCGAGATGGGAAGGAAAAACAGATTTGAATAGAGGAACAATAAAACCTGGTTTAAGCTAATAAACTCTTGAAGAAGCATTGTTTGGGGTTTGACCGAAAGTTCAAATATTTCTAGACAAAATATAGGATATGCTTCTGAACTCTGCTATATGGTTCCTCTGGTGAACAAAACTGGTTTAAAAATGAACACGACGGATTTTGACCTAAGCGAGAGAACTTTAGAGTGCGCTATACTTTTGAGTTTATTATGTCAAACATGTTCAAATGAGCACACTCTTTTTGATTATTAATGTAACTGTTGATTACAGCAAGAGAAACGGTTTGTCATATATATAGAAATGTTTAAATAGAAGGCAAAATTTACATTTGAATTCATTTAGAAAATTTTATAATACTATGAATTTAGAAAAACCACAGTTGTCTACGAAACGGGCTACATATTACATATACCTATTATAGTCTTCCATTTGACAAAAAAATATATATATATGAAATAAAACCACTAGCGTTACCATTTACATAAATCAAAATTGTAGCACAAATATTGAAACAGTCTTAGAGATTTTTTTTTTCGAAAAGCTTCAATTTTTTCCCACGGTCCGCCGTAAACCATGACAGTAAATGATAGCAACAACTGTAAAACTTGAACATATTTAAAAAAATTTCAAGCGACACACTTTTTTAGATTTGAACAAATCGATTTAGGAAAAAAAAATTATTAAGAAGCAGAGCCGAACGCAAAATGAGAGGGAATTTTTAGAAGATTGGATGTTTGACACCACGGAACACATTTAAGCCATGCTGGCCCTTATAGTTTGACAACATTTAAGCCATGCTGGTCCCTATATTTTCTTTTGCGACGTGCGGCTCTGACAGATAAAAAGCCATCCACCGATCGTACCAATAAGAGATCAAACAGTGATAAATAGAGAACAGCCGAAACTCCAAAAAAATGCTGAAGCTGTAAGAAGAGAGAAACCAGGAGAACCTTTGTGACTCACATGTGACACAGGGATCAGGAATAACGAACATTTTCGAGCCTGTATATCGGAAAAAGACGGCACATAATGATCTTGTTCAGATTGCAAGAAAGTCAAAAATTGAAACCGACACAATTGCTCGATTCGCATCTTCCTTTATCACAGCTAATCCTTTTAATTCTGAACGATAACATTGTTAGAACCTTGAGTATTTCTAATGTAAGCACATAGAAGAAATGCTCGTCAACCTTTTGATCGAAGTCAGATCACAAAACTCTCTAAGATAGAGGCATAGAGCAAAATTGACGTTGACAATCCGGGTACACACCAAACCCTATTAATAAAATATAATTGCGACTATACCTTGCTATTGTCTATCTATCACTCTTCTGTTACGACTTCAGATGCCGAAATGAAAAAAAAAACTACATTATAGGCACCCAAAGCTCCAATAGATTATATTTTTATTTTGGCTTGCATGGCACTGATAAATCAAACCATAATACATAATATTTTTACTACCTATAATAGAAAAAATGGGACACTCATACCATACATCATAAAACGTCTGTGCTTACGTAAAGAAATGAAAAATTAGTATACATAGTTATTTATAGACATAATATTGGTGGCCGAAATTTAATATGTTGCTAAGTAGTAACACATACACATTACAATATTTAGGTTCTATAAACGAGCGCCAAACTGGTAACTAACTTGATGGGTGGTCTTCAGAATCCGACAAAAGAAATTTAAGTACATTAGGACACAAAACCGGCCGATCCACAAACAAAATAGAGGCTATGAATACGTTTGTTTTTAAACGTAATAAGTTTCTGTGGCAAATCATTTGGATAATGTAAGCCCTTTGTTGGGAGGGCTAGCGCCGGATTAAGCCAGGTAGCTAAAAGTTAGTCAAAATTTTACAAAAGACGTGTCACTTGACATTAGTAACAGTACGAGTCGTCTTTAATATAATTTGTCGAGTTCGTGGACAGCACCCAGGGTGGTTTTTCAGAAACATGAAATTATTGGCAATGACAGGTCAGAAAGCGCAGAAGCTCTAAGAACAGCTTCTTGCGAGGAGGAAGAAGAACGAGGACGTAATTTCTATTTATATAATATATAGTAATATATAACTAACAATAATATATTAATAAAAGTTTATTACCAAATGCCACATTGTGTGTATGAAATTTGTCGCCATGCTGCTTTGTGTATTTTTAATATTACCTACAAAGCTAAGTGGAATAATTAAGTACTTTATGTCTGAAGTAATTTTGAATCTTGATCTTGTATTTTTACTAGAATTTGCCGTGCTCATTGCTAATAGTGCTAGACACATCATTATCAATCATCTATACTTTGACGAGAATCCTTAAGTCAAGCGTGATAATTTTGTCAATAAACTGCCATTGTCTTCAGGCGTTATTTGCTTATATCCAATATTGGGCTTGGGCAATCACCACACTCCGCATATGACCATCATCATCATCATCATCAAACAGCCTGTCTCGTCCACTGCTGAACATAGGCCTCCGTTAACGATCTCCATCTGTTCCGATCCTGGGCATCCTGGATCCAATTTGGTGTTATTCTTTTTATGTCATCCGTCCACCGGGTCGGCGGACGACCTCTGTTCCTGAACGCATCCTGCCTAGGTCTCCACTCTATGATCTTTTTGGTCCATCTTTCGTTGGTCATTCTTGCGACATGTCCAGCCCAGTTCCACTTTAAATATGTTATTCGCTGGATTGCATCGGTAACCCCTGTTCTCTGACGTATCCGATCATTCGGAATCCTGTCTCTCAGCGTGACTCCCAACATGGAGCGTTCCATGGCTCGCTGGGCCACTCTTACTTTATTTACCGATTTTCGTGTTAGAGTTAAGGTCTCCGAACCATAAGTCAGAACCGGTAGAACACACTGATCAAACACTTTCCGCTTAAGGCATATGGGGGTTTCGGACTTGAAAATGTGCTTCAGCTTCCCATAGGCGGCCCAAGTTAGTCCTATCCTTCTTTTGATTTCGCAGGTTTGATTGTCCCTGCCAATCGTAATATCATGGCCCAGATATCTGTAGGATGTAACTTGGAAAATTTCTTTTCCTTCTACTAAGTAGTTTCGGCTTGGGACTAGATTTGTCATGAAATTTGTTTTCGATGGATTGATTTTAAGCCCAGCTTTATGTGAAGCAGATGTTAGTCTCCTAAGCAGTTTCTCTGCCTTATCCAAGCTATCTGAAATCAGTACAATATCGTCAGCGAACCGAAGGTGACTGAGATTTTCACCGTTAATATTTATACCCATATTCTCCAACTCGACACTCTTGAACATATACTCCAACAAAGTGGTAAATAGTCTAGGGGAGATGGTGTCGCCCTGTCGTACACCGCGCTGCACTCTGAATTTATCTGTCTCTTCATGGAGTCTTACGCTCGCTGTTGCTCGGCAGTCGGCAAGCGCTTTAAACATCTCGCTGTGCTTGATGGAATCAAACGCCTTTTCGTAGTCCACAAATATTAACACGAGTGGCTTGTTGTATTCAACGGACTTCTCGATCAATGTCTTAATAACTTGCAGATGGTCGTTTGTTCCGTATCCGGATCGGAAACCTGCCTGTTCTGTAGGCTGGTAGAAGTCCAATTTGATTATGACATATGACCATAACGCTCACTTATTATTTTGCTTGATGTATTGAGTGATATGCAGTGTGTTACACAGGAGCGATGCTAAATTACTGGCTGCCCGTATGCAAATCGATTTCGGCGGCCCCCAAATATCAACAATAACTAAAAAAAAAACGCTTTTATTGAGAAGAAACAAATGTAAGAAGCTGAACATTAGTGAAAATAATAACATACCATAAGCAACAAAATAAACAAAACCTTAAATTATGCACTTGCCATTCTCGCTTTCGCGGAAACCGAGAAAAAACTGTTTAAGAAGCAGATTATTATAAGACAAAAGGGTGTCGTTTAGAAACGTGCAGAAATTAGTACCACCGGGCAGGAAGAAAAAGCGCCAGACACCACGATAACTATAGCAGAAAATGAAGCACCACAAAAAGTCCTGTGTACAAGGTAGAAGAACTTCCTGAGCAAATTCAAGAGAGTGTGGTGATTGAAAAGAGGGTTCATAAAACCAAAACTCGCAAGATATTCAAAAAAGATGGCGACAAGCGAGAGACAACTAAAATTGTAACTACAGAAATAACCTAAGACTACTGCTAACTCTAAACGAAATAGTGGCATTTTAAAATTCAAGTCCGAATATGGAAGTTGTACTGTTGAAGAACTTGGTGTAGAAATACAAAAAAATCATAACAATTGAACAAGGGATATCGAAGAAAACTGTGGTTAAGGAACGCAAGATTAAGAGACAAAAAGGAGACCAACAAGAAAGCACAGAAATCACAAAGCTGAAAAAAAATTGAGAAACTTGAAACCTGAAGAGCGGAGTCTTTCAGCGAAGATTGTGGAAGAACTCCCAGAAGAAATGGAGCACAACACTGTGATAGAAGAATGTAAGCCAAAAAGAAAACCGTTAAGAAAATAAGTGTGAGTAAAAAGGCAAAGGTGAAGCCCGAAATTACTATATCTATTATTGGCCAAATAGTTACTGAACTTTAAGATACAATTATCTTAAAGGTGAGCGAAAAGAAACCGAAGAAACGCATGAATAAGAAAATTATTAGAGACCAAGAAGAAATGAAACCTGAACGAATTAAACTAACATCCCATGCCCAACTAACAGAGAAATCACAAAAAGCCTCAAAAGTTCAAGAATTTATATTGCCAGAGTTAATTACTTGCTCAAAGCGGTTGATAGAGTAAAAGAACCGTAAGCAGCTGAAGGTCTAGAGAAAGTACTGCTCAAGCAGGTGGACTAGCCCTCTTTACACGTGGTTGAAAAGAAAAAGAAATTGAAGGAAATGAGGAATGAAGAAATAGACTTACCAGAAATCCCTGATGCAAAAAACACATTCCTAAAAAACACGATTTTGAAGAAAAGTCTAAAGAAAGAAAAGATCCTACCGCACCGTGGGCGCGTCAATCCAAACCAAAAGTAGAAGAACAAGCTCAAGAGACGGTGGATACGCTCACCTGATATTAGTTCTTGAAAACAAATTTCTTCACAGGCTTCACTCTCTATTGATACAACAGCTAAATTTAATGACAAACAAATTCCTCCTTTCAGCGAAAGTTATTCGAATGTGGACCTAAATTTAAAGTTTTTGGCCTTCCCTAAATTTGACTGCCCTTGTTTCTTGCACCCCTTTGTTGATAGGTAGGATCGCTCCTGGTATACAAGAAAGTAGGTCAGTCCGTTAACCACAGATTGTCTGAGGAAAAATAATGCTTGTTGTATTATCTAATTTTTCATTTTGTAGTCTCGCGCTTGCGTTACAGGGTGACAAACTTTTAAACGTTTTTATTTAATAAATTAACAATTATTCGAAAAATCAATTCCATATTTTGTTAACTAGCATATTTAACTTTTATTTTATTATTGCAAATTTTCGTTTTACTATTTGCAATCAAACATCTTTTGAGTACTTTCACAACCTTTCCTCCACAGACGAAAAACTTCAAATTTGATCAAGAGACAAAAAAATGGAGCTAAAGTTATGATGTTTTAAATAAATCTTTGATTCATAACTTTCAACAAGAGTACCTTTTTTTATGTAGAAGTCTTCAGATTTGCCAATTATTCTAATAACACACACTCCCCCTTGTATCATCCGCGCCTGCTCAAATGTGTTCATATATATTTAGTTTGCAGGAAGGGCATACAAAATTTTTGGTAACATACCAAATTTCATTAATTAATCTTTACACGTTTCGGAAATATTAATTAAAAATCATCCTCAAGATCTAACATTTTCTACGGTGTATATGGTAAACAAAGCTTTTTTCGATACCTATTCGTTTATATATATTTTTTTCTTATTTTGGAGCCTAGAATAAGTAGTCACATTTATGGTACCAACTATTTTCAGACACACCTTGTATGTTTAGTAAGTTAACAAATTTTGTCAGTTGCAGATGATATACTGGGTGATTCACAACGCAATCGACATAAAACGGTTGCAGAAGACACCAAAACAAGTAGATTTTTCATATGAATTTTTTTATTAAGCTTACAGTTGCTGAGATACTGGCGGCAGAAAATATCTTAAAAAAGTAAAAAAAAAGCTTCTGTATTCCAGGAATGCCCTAATATAAAAAAAAACTAAATTTAAAAAATGTATTTACTTTATTGACGTCTTTAGTTAGGTACTAAAAACTTGAAGTGATTGGTGGTTTAAAAAGGGGTAGGTCCGGGATGGGTTTCATACCTTGCCACAACATCATCACAATTAAAAAGTTTTATATTTTTTTAACCCCAAATTAATTTACGATTAGCGTTTCCCATCTTAATAGAAAATTAAAATCTACACTTTTTTCTACTTGTCAATTATTCGAGAAACTGCTGTTTCTGAGATAACTTCGATATTATGAGTCTGTGAAGGCTTTTACGGCCAGTCAAAATACAACTTAAAGTGTTTTCCGGGCTTTGAAGCCGTGGTGCAATGGAATTTTTTTCCTGACGTTTCGTCTACAGCTGCGGCAGATATTAAGGCGATAAGGCAGTGGGCGAAGTGATTTCCCGTGTTTCCCGATGTTAACTGATTCGACTGTGGCTTACTAGCTCACTGTGGGGAGCTCCCTGGTAGAGCTGAGGAAAAAAATCACTAACTGTAATTAATCACAGCGATTTTAAAATCGCAGTCGCCAACAGCGATCGTCTCTCGTATGGAACAGTGATTGTGATTTTCGAATTGCGGCGGCGCATGGAGCCACTGCCACTAGCACTTCTTTCACGATTCACGTTAACGCTTTAATTAATGGATTGTAAGGAATAAATCGTAAATTCGGTGATTTTGCATGCTGTTAGTTAGATTTCACATCGCGAACTTCAGTAGCTTGTTAAAGACAATTTTCCAAAGCAGGGCAAATATTATCGGATAGAAGAAATCGTCTTAGTTGTAAAAAAAGCTAAAATGCTCATGTTCGTAAATGGAAATTTAAAACATATTAAAAACAAAAATTGATACTGTGCACACAAAGTAGTGTTCTTGTACTCTCTGTATTTACCTTGTATTACTTATCCTATATTACGATTTGTTTGTTACTTTTATTTAAATTTTTTTGCTTTTTCCTTTTTGTTTTTTTAATTATATTTAGTATTTTTTCGAATGACTTTTTAAATAAAAAAGTAGGTATGTGTGAATACAAAGTAATTAATCTACGGTTTGTCATTTGTCTTATTAAATTTTCCGAAAATCACAATCACAGTTTAAAATCACAGTGATTAACAAATCGCAATCACGGTTTTAAATGTGATCACAAAATCACGACTTCGCTCATCTGTACGTGTAGGGACTGGGGTGGTGGTAGTGGTGGCGCGGTCTTTCGGCGCACTTGAAGTATGTCGTATATAGAACTCGCTTCCAGTCTGCATTTAGAAACGTAATTTCCTCCTTCCTGTTAAAATTGTTGTCGTGTTTAAAGATCTCAATGGCCTCTCTCGTTAGTCTCGCATAGAAACCTTGTGATTGATATAAGATATCCACCTCGTTGAAAAGAATGTCGTGACCTCCGGAGAGAGAGAGCTCTGCTACTGCTGACTTTTGTGTTGATCCCAGCCTGCAACTCCTCTTGTGTTCCGTAATCCTCGTGTTGACACTGCGTTTTGTGGTGCTCACAGCTGCATGGAACTCGGTAAACTCCTGGTGCCGATAGGGGATCTTTGCAGCAAACACTGTGCTTTTCTAGTATCCTGCCGATCCTGTTCGTTACTTTGTGGATATATAGTAGACTAGTCCATCCGCGCGTTTCTTCGTCTTATCCCGTTGTTCCTTCGTGGCGCTCTACATTCTATAGACGGACGGCCCTATCGAACTCGTGCTTGGTGTATCCATTCCAACCAAAAGCTATTTCCAGATGCTTCGTTTCCCGTTCCAAATCAGCCGGCTCACAAATTCTCTTGGCTCTCACGAACAGAGTCTTTATCATTCCCCTTTTCTGTCTGAGATTATGATTTGATCCGTTATTGAGACATCGGTCAGTGTGTGGTGGTTTGCTATAAACGGTGTGCGCAAGCTTCCCATTCGGCCTCCTTGCCACCAAAACATCCAAAAACGGTAGGCGTCCTTCCTTTTCTATCTTCATAGTGAATTGAATTTTTGGGTTGATAGAGTTGAGGTGTAAGAAGAAGTTTTGAGGTTCGCCCACGCCATGGCTCCAAATAACAAACGTGTCGTCCATGCATCGGAGCCAGCACTTTGGCCTCTTATTTGCCGTTGTCAACGCCTTGGCCTCGAAAATTTCCATAAAATAGTTGGCTATTACTGGACTAAGGGAGCTGCCTATAGCTACACTATCAGTTTGTTCGTATAAATCCACTTTCCATTGAAAATATGCAGTGGCTAGGCAGGGTTGGAAGAACTTGTCAATATCTTGTGAATATTCCTGGTTAATATGTTCCATGGCTTCTTCAGTGGGTACCATCGTGAAGAGCGACACAACATTGAAGCAAACGAGAATTTCTTCTGGAGAAAGAGTCAATGAATGCAGTTTTTGTAGCAGTTTTGTGAGGTGTTTCGTGAATTCGTAGGTCGGGCTTTCTATGATGCTCACGATGGGTCTGGCACATCCGGTTTGTGGATCTTTGGCAAACCGTACAGCCTTGGTGGCAGGCTTCTGATTTTTTAAGCTTAGTCATTTCATCCGATGGAATCCGGGCGGTTGGATCACGAGTTAGCTTCTTGTAGGTGGTGGGATCTAACAGTGTCCTCATTTTTCCTTCGTAATACACTGTTGACATTGCTACTGTGGCAATAAGGCGTTTCCTTTATCTGCTGGTAAAATGAGGATATCCTTGTCTTCGTTCAAGGCTTTCCGAGCCTTTCGGCAAAGGTTAGATTATTTTTTGGTGGTTTTGCGCGTTGTATAATTTATGACGTCTGCATCCTTATCTGTCCTGGATGGAGGGAATTACGTTTCTAAATGCAGACTGGAAGCGAGTTCTACGACATACTTCAAGTGCGCCACAACTACCCCCACCCTAGAATAGATACCACGGTGCTCCTAACAGTCGAATCAGTCAACGTCAGGAAGCACGGGAGATCACTTCGCCCATTGCTTCATCGCCTTTGATAATGTCTAACGCAGCTGTAGACGAAATGTCAAGAGAAAGAGTAAATCAAAATCTTGACTTTTTTTATCCTTGTCAATTTTATCGAGAAACTGCTGTTTCTGAGAAAACTTCGATATTGTAATGAGTGTAAAGGTAAAATTTTAAAAAAACATTTTTTTTAGAAAGAAAAATTATAAAAAGCAAATTCTTTATAGAGGCAGTTATTAGCAGTTTTTCACATGCCATGCAACAAATTTTGTTTCGTTTTCGAGTAAGTAAGTAAGTTTTGACCTTTGTCCCTCCCAATAACTTAAAACTGTTTTTGTTTTAATTGTTCTATAGAGGTTACAAACGAGAAGTGAAAATAACAAACTTCAATGTTTATTTCACACAATCTAAATTTTATTAGTTTTTATGAATCTAATTTCTTCTGGCAACCTGGTGTAATACAATCATTATTAATTTTCGAAAGTGAAAAGCAGTTGATATCTTAAACTTTCACCCTAGAATTCGATTTATAGAATGAACTAAATTCTGATTTTATTTATCCAATGCCGATCCTTTCCAGGTCGCTCTAAAACCTATGCAAATGTTTTTTTAACAGATTAAGTCTGAAAGGATTCAATACGCGCAAACAGTAGATATCAATGCCAGAACATAAGAATGAGTAATTTATATTTAAGTAAAACGCCTGGTGCAATAAAAACGTAAGCAGAGGAAGTTCGGTAGAAAATGCGATTATATGCTAACGATATGAAGTGGTAAGTCATAAAATACTGCATCAGTTCAGATCAGCAGTGACAATAGAGTTTCATTCGCTTATTGAACAATTAAATTACTGGAAACTGCTAAAGTATTTATATTTGTTTCTAGGGCCACCTAAGTACAGGGTCCTAAGAAAAAGATTTATCACAACTGTCAAAGCTGTGAGAGGATATTAAAACCAGGAAGGGTGTACAGAAAGCTTTCAAGTCACTGAAATGAAGAAAATGTTTTAATGGACATAAAACGAACTCTTCAGAACGTATATCGATTTCCACCCTTTATAGCTGAAAGTAGGGGCGTTTGTGTGAAAGACGACCAACCCTCTCTGACCTCTCCCACAGATAAGTAAATATAAGCAAATTTCGAATTGAAAGATTCGTATTTTTTTAGCATTGTTTTTCGAACCGGTGTTGGCATATATTTTGATTGTTTCCATCGCCATCCTTTTTAAGCAGCTTTTTAGTGGGGCGGTTAACTGTGTTTGAAAACCATATCAAAACGGAGAGAATGGATGTATGGTGCTTAAAAAGACGACCTTCATCTGAACGTCTACCTGCACCCAAGAAAAATGCGAAACAACATATTAACGACCCTTATATAATCGAAAAATATTATCAAATTACACTATATTTGAAACGGGTAATTTTTAACCCAAGCTTCGCCCTTTTAACGAAAAGAATTAATAGCTCCATGTCTCATGGGTGTTTGAATGATTGTCCCTCTTTAGTAACGATTTGATTTTTAATTGTAGGTTATTTTACACATGCAATGGTAAAAAAGACCATAATTATTATTTATTACATTTTGCTACGAAGACAGCGCCGCATTTGTGCTTCTTGGCTAATTTTTGCACGAAAGCAAAGAGGACGACTCAATCAACAACTGAACGCATAAATCAAGAGCAGAGGCAATTTATTGACCCCAAAGGCGAACATTTGAATATTTGCAAGTAGTGGGGGCACTTTAGCGATCCTCTTAAATATAATATTCACATAGTCATCCCGAATCAATAGACCTATTGGGAATTGAGAACAAAATCCAGGAAGAAGCTGAGTGCCGCGACCCTGTTATCAAATGCGAGCAGTAATATTTTCGTTTATTTTTTTCGTCTTTTGAAAGGGTGGACCCCTTTTGTTAGGATTAATAAGCAACCCTTTTTAACTATACATATACAATGCAAGTTTTTCATCATGTCTGTATTATTTATGTTTGGATGACTGCTTTATCTCTCGCTGGGCCCGGCTTTGCTTGGAATGCTGGTCCTATTTTTCTTGCATGTGTCACGCGAATTCTGCTTATGGCTGCTGTGTTATGTTTTATCTGAAATCGTAACAATACGCCTTTTAATTTATTTTTTTGTTTCTTGCGATATTTTTCTAACATGCTTCGTTGTTTTTTTGGTCATTATGTAGTATAAAGAGCATGCCAAATGAGGCCTCAACCTCAACTTATGTGACCGTTTTTTGGTTGCATAGGTCTGGCCCGTGATGGTTAAGTTTTATATTTTTAGCAATTTCTAGTACTATTAGCATTAGTATTATCTAGAAGGTGTACGGAAAATAAGCCGACAAACGAAGAGAGCAAATTTTAGATGTGATTTTATGTCTATTTGATATAAATCGTTTTATCCCAAAATGATTCATAAGCAGCTAGAGATTTTTGTAAGTGACCCGTTCATTTTTTTTTATTCGATTTTTTTTGTTATAATTACTCAGATTACTTTTTATCTAGACTATTCTAGATGGATTAAACTTATATGAATATGTGTTAAATCTTGCATGAGCGATCTTTTGATATAAAAATGATCTTTTAATTGTAACTATAAGAGTCACATTTGGCAGGAAAAACTGATACTTTTAATAGCATTTTCCTAACTTTGCCTTTCTCGAATTTTTTATATCAAATTCAAAAGCGGTGTGTTCTATGCTAACAAGATGCTGTTGCCTTGAGAGCTACGATACACTGTATGCGAGAAACAGTATATTACACAACAAGACATACACCGCTTTTGAATTTGATATAAAAAATATGAAAAAGGCAAAGGTAAGAAAAACGCTATTAAAAGTATCAGTTTTTAAGATGACGTTTTTTTCACCTGAGGGAATGGTTCCTATTATATTCAAGTTGGATACTATACTTTGTACAAGCCTTAATTTTTAATGTGTTACATAATAATCAATTAAGTAAGTTGCTCTTCAACACGCGTCTTGTTTTGCCAAAGTGAAAATGACATTAAAGCCATTTTGTTTAATTATGTACAATTTTATTATGAAAAACAAAAGATACAGGTGAATAATAAATATTATACAATGTAAAGTATTTTTCGGGCTTTGAAGCCCTAGTTCAATGGAATTTCGTCCTGACGTTTCGTCTACAGTTGCGGCTGACATCATCAAAGGCGATGATGTAATGGGCGAAGTAACCTCCAGTCGCGCTGCAGTGGAGGGACTGGCGGTAGTGGTGGCGTGGGGTTCGACGCACTTGATGTATTTCGTAGAAGTCGCTTCCAGTCTGCAAGTAGAAACGCAATTTCCTCCTTCCTGTTGAAATTGTTTTCATGTTTAAAGATCTCAATGGCCTCTCTGGTTAGTCTAGGATAGAAACGCTGCGATTGATATAAGATATCCACCTTGTTGAAAAGTATGTCGTGACCTTCGGAGAGAGCGTGCTCTGCTCCTGCTGACTTTTGTGTTTGTTGTTTATAAAACTGACAACTTTATAAAAGAGCACTCATACCGTCGAAAAACTGAATTATTTGACTCTTTCTCCAGGAGAAGTTCTCTTTAGCTACGATGTTGTTTCGCACTTTACGATGGTACCCATTAAGGAAGCCATGGAACATATTAACCAGGAATTTCCACAAGATATTGACAACTGCCTAACCACTACATATTTTCATTGGAAGGAAGATTTCTACGAACAAACTGATGGTGTAGCTATGGGCTATACCCTCTTAGTCCAGTAATATACACTATTATTTTAATTTTCGAGGCCATGGCGTTGGCAACCGGAAACAAGAGGCCAAAGTACTGGTTCTGATACGTGGACGACACCTTTGTTATTTGTAGCCATGGCGAGGGCGAACTTCAAAACTTCCTCTTACACCTCAACTCTATTGGGGCAATACTCCACAACCAAACCTGGCTGGCACCAATTTTATTACCGGCTAACTTGATTTAGACGTTCATCAAGCAATTTGCATTTATTGTGCCAATTCAATTTGTTCAATTTCGAAGCCGCTCAAAAGCCAGTCAATAAAGGTGCATAGAACCGTGTCTAGTTAAGCAGCATTAAATATTATGGGCAATTCCAGCAATTAGGAACCAGTATAGAAGGGCAAAGAAAAGAAATTCGAGAGACATTATTACATTTCGACATTTTAGTTAATTTACTTACTCATTTTAAACTTGTTAGTTTGTTAAGTTTACCACCAGTGTTAAAAATAAACGCGTAAAACCAGTTCTGTGTTTCACTGTCTGAAAACTACATCA
This sequence comes from Taphrorychus bicolor, assembly GCA_951812265.1. NCBI lineage: Eukaryota > Metazoa > Arthropoda > Insecta > Coleoptera > Curculionidae > Taphrorychus > Taphrorychus bicolor. Next base: position 11,528,257 of record OX638307.1, read on the forward strand.
CCCAGACTATCAGACAGAGCACAGAACGCTGTGTGAACACGGGGAATACGGAACAGAAGAGGAGTTGCAGGCTGGGACCAACGCAAAATTCAGCAGTAGCAGAGCATGCTCTCTTCGAAGGTCACGACATCCTTTTCAACGTGGTGGACATCTTATGTCAATCGCAGCGTTTCTATCCGAGACTAACCAGAGAGGACATTGAGATCTTTAAACACGACAACAATTTCAACAGGAAGGAGGAAATTGCGTTTCTAAATGCAGACTGGAAGCGAGTTCTACGAAATACTTCAAGTGCGCCGAAACCCCGTGCCACCACTAACCCCACCCCAGTCCTTCCATTGCAGCGCGACGGCAGGGGAGTAAATACCACAGTCGAATCAGTCAATGTCAGGAAGCACGGGAGATCACTTCGCCCACTGCATCATCGTCTTTGATAATGTCTGCCGCAGCTGTAGAAGAAACGTCAGGAAGAAGCTCCATTGGACCACGGCTTCAAAGCCCGGAAAACACTTTAGATTGTGTTTTGACCGGCCGTTAAAGCCTTCGCAGCCTAATAAATATTATTCAGGCTGTTGCAGTTCAAAGGATATGACACTTCCTATTTGATGTTTACAACCTAATAAATGATGACCATATTAACCATAATATGGTACAGCCGTGGACAAAACGTTATTGTAAAAAATTAGTTTTCAGCCGAACAATTTTCGCACATTAACACCAAAGATCAACTGAAAGAGAAAAACAACCTTCCATAGAAAGCATGTTTGGATAGTTTAGTCATATAGATAAGAATTCATAGCAACCATCAATGTTTGTTAGTATACTTTCCGGGCACCCTGTATTTACTATTTACGGTAGTAGCTACAATGTCTACAAAAATACGCTTTTAGTGAGAAGAAACAAATGTAAGAGGAGAAAGTTGAAAATAAGTAAAAATAATAACAAACAAGCAACACAATCAACAAAACCCAAAGAAAAAGCTGTTCAAGAAGCGGGTTATTACAAAACAAGAAGGTGACGTTTAGAAACGTACAGAATTTACTACCACCAAGGAGGAAGAAAAAGCACCAGTCTGGGATAGGTAGATCAATTTCCTGGGCAAATTCAAGAGACCGGTTGTGAAATAAAAGAGGGTTTCTAAAAAAAAAAGAAAGTTACACAAACAAAAAAAAAGACGGCGACAAAAAAGGGTCAACTAAAATTGTAACAACAGAAGAAGGGGGTGAAAAACCTGAGAGTACTGTAACTTTAGAGGAAGTAGTGACTCCTTAGAATTGGAGCCCGATTATGGAGATTCTACTGTTACAGAATTTCTTGTAGAAATACAAATAACCATCGCAATCGAACAAGGGAGACTGTGGTTAAGAAACGCAAGATTGAGACATAAAAAAGAGGTCAACAGGAAACCACAGACATTACAACCCTGAAAAAAAGAGGGTGATAAACCTGAAACCTGAAAAGGAGATTCCAGAAGAACTTACAGCTATGATTGTTGAAGAACTTTCTGAAGAAGTGGAGCACACCACTGTGATAGAAGAATGTAAGCTAAAAATGAAAAAAAAACTGTGAAAAAGAAAAAAGGAAATAAAGAAGAAACTATAAGAAATTGCAACTATTGAGGAAGAAAGTAAACAGGCCGAGATTACTGTGTCTGTTATTGTCAAAACAGTTACTGAAGTTGAAGGTACAATTATTGAAGAGAAACAGAAGAAACGCAAGATTAAGAAAATTTTATTGACTAAGAATAAATGAAACCTGAAGAAATTAAACTAACGTCCGCTCAACAGCCAGAGAAGTTCAAGAATTTGCATTGTCAAAGTCAATTACCTCCTTAAACCTCTTGCTAGAGTAACAAAACCGTAAGAAGTTGAAGACCTAGAGAAAGTACCGCTTAAGCCGATGGACCAGTCCGCTTTACAGAAAACCACGGAGATTGAAAAGAACAAGAAATTGAAGAAAAGGAGGAGTGCAGAAATATACTTACTAGAAATCCCTGGTGCTATAAAATACATTCCTAAAAAATACTGTTTTGAAGAAAAGACATCTACCGCACCGGGGACGCGTCAACCCAAACCAAAAGTTAAAGAGCAAGCTCAAGAGATGCCGGATATCACCTGATATTAGTTCTTGAAAATTTCCACAGGCCTCACTCTCTATTGATACAACAGATGAATTTAAAGAAAAACAAATTGAGCCTTTTAGCGAAGTTAAAAATTTCTATCTGTATGAAGACGTACAATTTGGCCCCTAAATTTGACACCCCGTGTTTCTAGCACCCCTTTGTCTATAGGTAGGATCGCCTCGCACCTGCACATATCTGATACTGACTTGCTCAGACCAAAAAAGATTATAAGCTTCTGTGGAGTAACTAAACAAAAATCGAAACCAATAACTAGCAAAAAAAGTTGGAAAAATACCTTGGGATTAAGGCGCTGTCACCCCCTATATATTTTCAAGACAAAAAAGTTTGTGGCACTTTACATACACATACAAGAAACGCCCCTTCGAATAACTGCAGTTAAAGGAAAATACTCGGGGACATTTTGCATAACAATAGTACTAATTTGAGGTGTTAAGACGTATTATGAATCCCCTGAGTAAATTATTGACATATATCTTATCCAAATAGCATACTGTGGTAGTACCCTTTGGACATTTAGTTTTGTTTGCCACACGGTCCGTTTTACCATGACTGTCAAGCCATTATATGTTGGTATCATTGTTAGTGTGAGGTAAATATTGTAATTTAGGTTACTTTTATGAGTACTTATATGCAAAAGTTGTAATATTTAAATTATAGTTAAGCAATAAGGAAATTATGACATAATAGAACGTTAATAAAAAATATTTATATTTGAGTTAGATTATCAATATTTGAGTTAGATTTTAAAGCAGTTACTGGGTCCCAAATAAAGGGTGTGTCTATTGTATGCCACCCTTTCATATCTTATGGGAACAGTCATATGACAGATGTTGTACCCTACTTGACACAACTTCGCTCTTATTTTCAGCCATATTTGAGCATACGCCCTTATATACTTGATCTGATGTTCGGGCCATATTTTAGGGACAAGCCACTTCAATCCACCATTATAGAGAGAAGAGTTCTATTGTAAATAGTAATCAAATCGAACTTAATTAGCTTTTATTACGGCGGGATTGGATTAAACAATTTCAATTGAAAACATTTCGCATTATTGGTTTAGAGCATAGAAACTGAACGCGATTTTATAATGGTAATAGATGTAAAATGTTTGTCTAGTTTCCATTGGGTTCCATGCATAAACAGCTGTAATTAATAGTATGCTTCAGCGATTTGGGTAAGGGTATGAACATTATAATTTAGTTGCCAACAATTTAACCAAAATATTTTTTTTCACTTTTAATCTAAAACTGTAGGTGATAATGACCCACGACGTTTTTTTTTTTTATTCTAATAGAGCTTACAAAAAAGTTATAGTTTTACGTTAAAACCACTGTGCACTTATATACATTTTTTTCTAAGTTCTGAATACCTACAACAATTCCACAACCCTTTGTAAACTCTTAAATACATGGCTTTCCAAAACTGAATATTTCGACAGAACTGCAGCCCACTTCGGCATTCGTGTTCTAAACCTTTTAACTGCAAATATATAACTATATAATTGAACCAATAATGAAAAGCAATAGCTAGCTGTTCAAAAAAGGCACTAAAATAAGTCACCCAAGTAATAACAACTATAATAAAACAAACCATTAAATCCAAAAGCTTTTTCCAAGAATTCTTGTTGCGTGACCCTTTCGGTTTAAATTCGAAAATTGTATATTTCTAGGCTTATTTATGAAAGGGATAATAGATTATGAGAGGCAGCCGAAGAAAAGAATATCCAGTATATAGGTTCCTTTATAGAGCATGCACTCTATAAAATTAATGACTCTAACAAAATACGTTTGTGTTCCTAGAGATATTATTTATTTAAAACGTTTTCAGTGGGACTGGGCTAATCTAGCAGTCAAACTGTATCTAACATTGGGAATAGTACGTTTTTATTACTCTAAGTGAGAAGTACCCAACCCATGGAGATGGCGGGCATTTGTCCTAAAGATAGACAAGTGAAATTGTCTATCATTAGTTGATGACATTTCAGGAGTTAATGAATGGTAATTTCGAACATATGTTTTTGCTCTATTTACTAATGTGTTGTATTATTTTATATTCACCATAAACGTTACAACTATGGTTTTTCTAGGAATTATCAAGCTGTTAAATTTATCAGCACAATTGGTAAATATGGGGGGTAAGTAAATTTAAAGTTAAGGACTCTTAAATAATATCTATTATCGTGAGTAGTAATTATGGTAAAAAATATTAAAGGATGCTAAGTTTACTTCAAAGTTGCTTGGTGCAAAGGGGTCTCCTGACAGATAAAGGTGCTGGTTGATTTTAGGTATTACGGAACTTTTGATGTTTTTTTTTAATTTACAACGAATAATGCATCAAATTAAGTAGTTCCAAGCCAAAAAATGATTTAAGATGATTAAGATGATTTATATTTGTGGCAAAAATTTTAAAAAAAGTTAACATATATGCAACGTGTGGACAAGGTAAGTTTAGTTCTACTTTTCCTTTGGTTAGCTTACGTCAGTTATGATTTTCCTTTGGTCTGGTTAGTTCAGTTCTATCTGCCGTTTCAGGACGCCCGTGAGGGCCACTTTTAGGCCATGGGACCAAAAATGACTGACCTAAGACCAGTGGCCCTTAAGGGCTGCTTCTTACAAATATTAATCGTCCACATTTTTTGCTTAAGACTACTCGAGTTGATGCCCTCTTCTTTATAAATGTCAAAAAACATTGAACTTTCATAATACCTAATATCGAACAGACTGGATTATTTGATTATATGGGGCCGCTGAGTTGTTAGGTACCTCAGAAAGGTAACTTAAACAGTTAGCTGGCGACCAACTTGTAACTCACATCCAACAAAGAGAGCATCCAACCAATGATGTAGTGAATAGTGAAGTTAATTAAAGGCCCAGGTCCAAGGGATAGGCATAGATGTGACAAAATCACTAAAATCTGCTCTGAATGTAGCAGAGTAGATATTATAGTATATTTTATAGAGCCTAGTAATGAATCCTAAATTTGTAGTTTTTTCATAATAATTAGGAAGGTAGGTAATATGCCTTTGTTTGTGCTGTATAGAAAGAAAAGCAAGATGTTCCCAGGATTTTTTTGAATCAATTGTCAAATCTTTAAGTTTTTATAGTTAAGTTACTTACTTTCTTATTTTTATTGAAAATTCAGCAAGATTTATAACAATGGCTTGTGTCATCCACCATCTAAAAAATGGCAGAATTTGGAGTCTTTTGTCTTCGCCCAATAATTAAAGTCATTTAGCTACCTACCATTAATGTAAAGTTTTTATGTTACTTGTATATTTACATTACACCTTAATGTATTGATTGTTATATTAGTAGCACATACATAATATTGATCCTATACCTGTTACACTAAATATAAAGCTGAAAATGTTTTTCGTTTAAGGTGGTTATTTCTATACTAAATCGTATATTCTTTAATATCCGAATTTGCCTATTCCCGGCAGGCGTTGGACCAGTGGCCAAAAGTATATCCACGGAATATGTAAATAGTATATATCTAGTCACTTTTTATGCATATGCAGGGCACATTTTGACAAATATACTTATACAAAAATGAATGTTATGTATAGTCATAGGATATACATGTGGGCTATGTGAATAGTAAGGCGTTATAATATGTATAAGTACATACACCCACCATAACAATAATTTAAGAATAACATTAACCCACTTACCCTTTGCCATGGGGAAACTATACTATAAAAATTGGACTCTTGTCACTTACAGCAGCTATTTCGAGACTAGAGAACATCTTCGGAACCTCAAGAAGAATGCATTATAGGAACACATAAAATTTAATGATTCATTACAAAAAAGTCCATATCATATAAGTCTATACTGAGCTCCACCTAAAGAATCATTCATATACTTACACTTTAAGTATAATGGCTGGTTAGAATGCAAATTATGTCTATATTTTTAAACATAGTTAAGTAGGTATAAACCATTCACATATGTATGAATGGGTTATAGGTACATAGGTACTAAATTTTTCTCTACCCTTCTACTTTTGTATGAATTAGAAAATCCAACAGCTATTTTATGCTCTATTCACCATTGTATCTACCCACTCTTGTCATGGAATTTGTAAAAAATGTATTTAATCTACTTATACACAGGCGGGAAGGTGACGCCATTTTGACGTAATTGTTTGGTAAGCATTGGTCACCAAAGACGTCATGGAATGACGTCAAAACAACGTAATAATGACGGGCGTAAGTCACAGACCGATAAATTTCCATTGTGACGTCAAAATGTCGTTATTTTGTGACGTCTAAATGAAGTTAATTTGTTGACGTCAAAATCACCTAACCTGAACTAACCGAAGCTAATTTTATTTTATATATTATAAAAAAAAAAACGCGTTTTATTTTAAATTCTCTAGGGCTTTAATTTCAAGTTCTAATTTAAAGCAAAAAATTGCTAAAAAAAGTTGCTTTTTTAGACCATAAATTTTGCAATTAAATTGATCTTTAAATTGCTGGAGATATTTCGGGTCAATACTGAGTGAAAACATTGAAAATTCAAAAATTGTTTGTCGTAAAAATTATTCAGTTATGAGCCAAAATTGCCTAAATCAAAAGCAATTTACGCTACTATTAGAGCTAATTCTTTGAAAAAGTTCAAATTTGGGTCAACATTGCCTTGAAAGAATGAAACCCAATGAAAAGTCGAATTTAGATCGACGAAAACAAATATATGAGAAAAAAGTGTTTTTTTCTGAAATAACTGCAGAGATGTAACTGTAAAGATGATGTAAATGCAGAAAACGTGACAAAGAATGATAATAGAGAATCATGGAAATTCAGGAACAATAAACTTAACTATGTTTACCATTTTAATTGTTTTCAGATTTCCATACATTAAAAAAAATCCATAAAACATGAGAATAATAATAAATGGGAACAATAAAAGAACCATAAGGATAAATAAAAATCGACAAAATGATCCAAAAGTAGAAAAAAAATCTGGAATAATCTGATACGTATAGAAAAAAAGTTACAGACAGTTAAAGGCACATATTTAATTTATTTCTAATTGTAGGCCAAAATCATTTAAAACTTTCAAAAATTTGCTAAAAAGAGAAAAGTTGCCTTTTGTTGAGTTACTTTAAGATTCCACTTCGAGATCGCCAGATTTTCAGAAGTTTCCGAGTTATGTGAAAAAAAAAATTAAAGATTCTCAAACAAAACAATTAGGAACTTAACTATTTACCTAACTTAACTATCTATTTTTTTAAGTAAAATTTAGTAAAATATTTATAATTTTGTAACATATATATAATTTTAAATATTAATTAGTTTTGTTTTCGGACCAAAATTTCCTAATAAAAATCGATTTCTGACTCGAAGAACTATTTCGATATAAACTAAAACGCTATAAAAACTTGAAAAACTAGGTATTATTATTTAAAAATACTCAGTTTAATTGTTTCATTCATTACAATTGTTTAAACGTAGGAAAAACTCACTTTTTGTGTCAAAATTACCTCAAAAAAATAAAAACTCAATAGAAAGTCCAATTAGATCAATACAAAAGAAAATATGATAGAATAAAAATTTAAAAGAATCATGTTAAAGAGTGAGATTAGAAAAATACGAACAAAAAAAAACAGTAAGAATAAAATACATAAATTGAAAACTAAGCCAATATTGCTCCTTCCAACTTATTTTTCTGTCAGGTTCGAGGTATACCGTACTGATGAGCTCTAATAATTCCTCTGCCTGATAGAGAAATGAGTGTGATACTCTGCTAAGACAATGTAGGTACGAAATCTCGGCCATTTGTCTGTGGGAAGCAACAATGTCGGCAGAAAACCGGTTTTTGGTTCACTTCACGATAAATTAAAAACTACGAAAAGCATCGAAAGTAAGAAATTTGGAGCAATCTGGAAGCAACTATAGAAAAAAAATATAGAGACGGAGAGGGGCATAAATCTAAAATACTTCTAAGTTTAGGCCATATTGTTTAGAAGGTTTAAATAAGGTTCCTTCCGGACCATAATTTCTATTTTTTTTAAAAATTTATTTGGAACTCGTTTAGATCTTCTCTTTTGGGCCAATACTGTATAAAAAAATAAAAAATCGAGACACGTTAATCGTAAAAAAGACATATCTTTGTCTCAATCAGACCAAAATTGTCAATAGAAATCAATTTACATTACAAGGGTTCACTCGTTGGAAAAGTCCAAGTTTCAAAAAATTACCTCTAAAAAATGAAAACAAAGCAAATTGCAATTTAGATCTATTAAAAAAAAGCAAATATTAAAAAAAACAATTTAACGAAAGCTGAGAAGTAATCAAAACAGGAATCATATTTGAATAGAATAAGAAAAATATTAATACAAAAATATCATATTAAATATGAAAAAACCGACTAAAATATGAAAAACTTGTTGGATTTGCTCCACTAAAAAGGAGAACATCCATCAAATTGGGCCATTTTGAAAAAAAAATCTGATGTGATGAGATTATTTTATATAAACGCAACAAACTTACTAAAGTATAAAAAACTCTTTGATTTGCTCCGCCCTAAATTGTTCCATCTTACATAACAATTGATCAAATGTAGGAAAAGCTCATTTTTTGCTTTACAATTACCTCGAGAGAATAAAAAGCCCAATTTAGATCAATGCAAAAAAAATGAAAGAATGAAAATTTAAACGAATCATGTTAAAAAAATAGGTTAGAAAAACAGTAAGAAAAATATATACAATAAAAAAACAGTAAGAAATTAAAAACTACGAAAAGCATCAAAAGTAAAAAATTTAGAGCAATTAGAAAATTATTGAAAAAAATATAGAGGTAGATAGGGTCTAGAAGCTTTAGAAAAATTGGTTCCTTCGGACCATAATTTTTATTTTTCCTAAAAAATTGATTTGGAACTCGTTTTAGATCTTCCGTTTCGGGCCAATACTGTAAAAAAAAATAAAAAATCGGGGCTCATTAAAACCTCTAAAAATTGAAAACAATGCAAGTTGAAATTTAGATCGTTTAAAAAAATTATTTAACGATATGTGACAAGTAATCAGAATGGGAATCAGATTTGAATAGTAAGAGAACAAAAAGAAAAGAAAAGAAAAACTTGTAATTAAAAATTTGTAATTAGAAAAAAAGTTAAGAAAAATGTAACTTTTTTTTACACCTCACAATTAACACATTAAACATAAAATTATTTTTTTTACACATTAACATTAAATATACATAACAATTATTCAACTAAACATAACGACATTATGACGTCACTATTAGTCGTCATTATCACATTGAAAAATCGACGTTATTTATTTGTCATTTCTTCGTCAGGTGACGGCGAATAACGAATGATCACCAAAAGTTGACGTTGTAATGACGTCAGGTTCCCACCTGGGTATTGATTGCATGTTTGCTTCTCATGTAGTAGGGGGTGATTGTTTTAAAACGTCATGTAGTTGGCTCTAAAATGACACAAGAAAAATATGAAAAACAAAAGTCTAATTAATTTATTATGGCATCTTTTTCTGTCAAAAACTTATAGTTTTCTAGTTGACGTTTTCTAATGAACGCGGGGTAGAAAATGTATAGGCAAACTCAAAAAATGGGTGGATCCACAGCTCATTAACCAACCATCCAAAATATCCATCATTAGGTCCATATTATGATTCAATGCAATGCAAGAAAACTTGCCTACATGTTATTGTAATGTGATCTTTTAATGTGTTAAGTGTGGATAAACAGGTGATAATTATTACTTGTGATATTAGTATATAACTAATAGCTGTTCTCAAACATAATGGATCCCATCAGCCTTGAAATCTTCATTTTTCTTTTGTCCATCACTCTTTTGCAAATTAAGAGAAGACAAGCTAAAAACGCTAATATTAAATCTCTAAAGGTAACAGGATTTATTTAAAATGAGGATATACTAAATATACAGGGTGTTTCCTTTACAAATGAACCCCTTTTAACTATTCTCCAATTTGTATTGATGTTCAGCTTTCAAAAACTTTTGATACATACTCAAATTTTTCCGTAGTTTTTGAATATGTAATTAGTGACTTGTTTCCATCAAAAATATATCGGATATGGAAAAAGTATTGATTTTTATTACTGACTGTCAGATTCAGATACTAAACTAAACCTTACTAAGCTGTTGTGCAAGGCTTGTGGAGGTATTAGACAATTTTTTCACAAACTTATGGGATTAACTAAATGTGTAACAACTCAGAGATTTTAATTTACTTCAAGTTTAAAATTGTAATACCAAGTTGCTTGGAATACCATTGTAAAGTTAAATAAATCAGGTTTTAAGATATTTTACATCACAGCTGTTTAACATTTTCTTCTTACATTTATCCTTATTTTGATAAAAGCCGCTTGAACATCTGGTCTAAGAAGGATTATTCTCATCTCCCATTCTGATGCGCCTTCAGTCTTGTAATGCTTGTATAAGTATCGAGTTGTTGATAATATTCTCATTGGCACTATCGCCTGGATACTTCATTACTTATATCGAAAGCAAAAATTGCAACATTTGTATGGGATTAATAATTCAATACATCTGCTAGCTCCTATGAAAACATGTGGAATACCTTTGCGGTCCTTGCAAATGTTGGGTGAAGCTGTACAGAAACTGGGGTGGAAATACAACATACTACTTATTATTACAATTGTTGATCAATAAGTGAGAACATTATTGAAATATTATAAATTCAAATATTTTAAAACAACAAAAATATAATGAATAAAACATGAATTGACATGTGTCGTTTTGATATTTGTGCACATTAGAAAAGATGTGGTTCCCCCTACCGATGTAGTATTCATCCTTAAGTTACACGCCATCTCGGGGCGACGAAACCGATTAAACTTAAGGTTCAGTTGGTAAGCTGAACTCGACCATGTAATGAAATGTATTTATTCTTTGAAATACCGCTAAAATTGTCTTAGTTTCTGCATCCGTAATTAAAGCGCCCTATCTAATGACCAATTATTGTTTTTTATCACGACACAGAGCGTAAAGTTATAAAAGTAAAACGGCTAATTTAATTGTCGATTGTGGAAAATTGCTGTCCAGCATTAAAGTTTTTATACTTCGGTAATTGTACGCTGCAGCAGCTCGGAAAGAGGAAGACCTACGTTACGTTACGTTACATGCCTCACAAATCTTAAAGAGCAGTCAGGTTTATATGCATAATGAGTTTCTTAAAATACAGTTGTTAAAGGATTAATTATTAATCGAGGAAGTACCCAAACTAAACTTGCGCGACCTCCTACAAAAGCTCCAAGGTCGATTATGCGCAGTGCTGGGATAATCGTGAATAATCAAGTTTCTATGATATTATCCCAAACAAACAAAGATGTAGCGCTTCTATAAAAGGCAAGAAAGAATGAAATTACATTGGTTCAACACCACGTATGGTATCTCTTCAGCTAGCGTTATTCATTAGTGGTAATAAACACGATAATGATTGACACGTAGGAAGTACCAGTTGTTCGTTGTTCTGATAATTTCGTTCTAGTCTGACTCTGCAAGAGGTCCTCGTTATAAGTTATAAAGCATCTCAGCATCGTCGTTCGGTGAATCGTTAATGACCAGTATTGGACTGTGGCCGCCTCGCCTGAGACAAATTAGAAAGGAAATTTTGCGGTGTATTATAGTGTTCCCGACCAGGGGCTCGTAAAGGTATTAGTTTTAAAATAAGGTAGCCTGGTGCGCGGACCTTTAATGGGTTGCGTTTTGCCAAAATGACACCTCATTCTAATTAAGTTTATCTCGCCAAGGCTAGATAAGATAACTAAACATTTAACAACCAAAGTGACAGCTGGGCATAAATTCATATATTAGAGAAGATTCAACGGTACCCAGACCATAATAATAGGACAGATATTGGTTCGGGCAGGTAAAGAACTCGCCTCGGCTTTACGGTTGCCGCAAACTAATTCCATACCAGCAGGGAAGGCGGAACGATGGTCCTGCGTGCCTGTCACTTGCCACCGCCCGACCTTTACCTCTGAGGACCCTCACCGCCCCTGATATAAGTCCAACTCTTCCACGACGAAACCTTTTACTTAGACAAGATCTCGTCTTGAAATTCTAATTGAGATTCCTTCTCGGCCTACCTATACACGTACACTGTATATTAACTTCGATGGACGTTTTGCGGACCGTATAGCGTAGTCGAGTGTTCGTTTTTTCTTCTTCATCGTACTCAATCATTATTATTATTTTCATTAATACTTTATATGTGTCCACTTTAATGGAGAATAAGTTAAGAAAAATATTGTTTTACTAAAGTTCTAAGAGCGTTTCTTTGTCGATTGGTCCCAATCTCTCTAAAAGTAGCAGCCTTATTTCCCCATAGCTACCAGATGCCTTATTTAATAAATATATATTTTTGAATTTACAGAGTACTAGTCTAAATTGTTTAAGTATTTGCTGATGCAACGTAGCTTATCGCACACATTATCATTTTTTTTTTATTAAATTTTTTTAAATTCATCATTAATGGCATAAGATAGAACCGAAGCCAATTTAAAAACCATCCAATTTGAACCAAGATAATCACAGGTAATATTTGATGTTTTTTGTGAAATTTCCAAAGAAGTACAAAACTGTCAAAAACGTTGAAAACACGGAATATTATGTTTAAGGTATTTAACTTGCTTTTAAAGAACTATACTACTCCTACAACAATATGTAAATTTAATTGATTACCGGATGAGTTTATGTTGTGGGCAAAATTTAGATTTGTTAATAATTTGGAAACAAGGGGACAATGCCTAAGAGGAAGAACTGGTTGTACCAGAAACGGTATTTTATACCAGGACATTTCATACCAGTATGTTTCATACCAAGTACGTTTGATACCTTAGGGTTTTTATACCAGAAAAAGCTCCTAACAGGGTCATTTCATGCCAGGTCGTTTTCATTCTTTTCTCTATCAATATTGATCGGGTTTCGCTTACGGTTTCACTTATTATGGCCGTCAAGTAGGCGTTGGAAATCTGACTTTGACATTTTTATCGTATCTTTTGCACATGTGCCGAAAAGAGATAGGTATAAAAAAAATGAGGCCTTCAAAGGTAACGAAATGGCAAAAATAAGTGAATGAGATATAAGTGTGGGGACCCTTTCCTGTTATAGCATTATATTCGTACCGCAAGAGTGTACTGGTCACTCTTAGGTTAACTCAGGTTAGTTCAGATATCGATTCAGTTATTTTCACGATTTCCAACTTTGAACCTCTAACTTTAGAAGTGAAACACCGATTTGAATGATTCCAACAGTTTGACAATATAGTCATCTAGTTGCCCATGGAGAAATCTAAGTGATAATAGAAATTATACAATCCAAAGTGTTTTCCGGGCTTTGAAGCCGTGGTTCAATGGAATTTCTTCCGGGAATTTTGTCTACTGCTGCGGCAGACATTATCAAAGGCGATGAGGCAATGGGCGAAGTGATCTCCCGTGCTTCCCAGCGTTGATTGATTCAACCGTGGTGAGCTCCGAGGTATTTATTCTCCCGCCGTCGCGCTGCAGTGGAAAGAACGTGCTCTGCTACTGCTGACTTTTGTGTTTTTCCCAGCCTGCAACTCCTTTTGCGTTCCGTAATCCTCGTGTTGACACTGTGTTTCGTGGTGCCAATGTGTACCGAGCCACAGCTGCATGGAACTCGGTAAACTCCGGGTGCCGATAGAGGAGATCTGCGGTATTTGGCCGATCTCAAGCTCTCTTGTATTGTACGAGTTGGTGTAACATTGTGCTTTTCCAGTAGCCTGCTGATCCTGACTGTTACTTTGTGGATATATGGTGGACATCCACACAGTAACGGATCAAATCATCACCTGAGACAGAAAAGGTGAGTCATAAAGACTCTGTGTGTCAAAGAGAATTTGTGAGCCGGCTGAATTGGAACGGGAAACGAAGCATCTGGAAAGAGCCTTTGGTTGGAATGGATACAAAAGGGGGAGTTCGATAGGGCCGTCCGCTCAAGAAATTTAGAGCGCCGGGAAGGAACAACGGGAGAAGATGAAGAAAAGCGCGGATGGACTAGTCTACCATACATCCACAAAGTAACGGACAGGATCGGCAGGCTACTGGAAGCACAATGATAAAACTGTCTTTAAACCAACTCTCGTACAATACAACACAGCTTGAGATCGGCCAAAGACCGCAGAGATCCCCTATTGGCACCCGGAGTTTACCGAGTTCCATGCAGCTGTGGCTCGGTATACATTGACACCACAAAACGCAGTGTCAACACGAGGATTACGGAATGCAAGAGGAGTTACAGGTCACGACATCCTTTTCAACGAAATGGATATCTTCAACACTACCCCCACCCCAGTCCCTCTACTGCAGAGCGACGGTGGGGGAATAAATACCACGGAGCTCACCACGGTCGAATCAGTCAATGTTGGGAAGCAAGGGAGATCATTTGCCCATTGCCTCTTCGCGTTTGATAATGTCTGCCGCAGCCATAGACGAAACGTCAGGAAGAAATTCCATTGCACCACGGCTTCAAAACCTGAAAAACACTTTAGATTGTATTTTGAACGGCCGTGAAAGCCTTCCCAGTCTAATATAAATTATCATTGACATTTCTTTATAGCTACTTAATTAAAATAAACAATTGCCATTTCTTTACAGCCACTTGTTGCTCTTACCAATGAAGTATTTTCGAATTTTTAAATCCGACCTTTGTTTTCATGCAACCATTCATATCAACTTTATTTTTTTTAATATGGTACTGTTTTCTTTATATCGGTATCTGAATTTCTATGCAATTCTGCATTCGGAAATAATTATTCTTTTAACTTCTAGGTTAGATTTTCCTGACTTTTCGAGGTTGCTAAAGACACGACTTTTTCATCGATCGATAATTTAGTCTAACCTAAAAGTCAATAGAATTTGAAATCGTATTTAAAAAATAAAGTTGATGGTGGTTGTATGAAGACCAAATAACGGATTTTAAAAATTTGAAAATACCGCGTCGAAGAGAGCAAAAAGTAGATATGGGGAACTGTCAATTATATTTATTCATCTCTTTAATTTAATACTACAAAAATAAAAACGTTTTTTCAAAATTTCGATTTTTTGCGAATATTTCCGAAATTTGTCGGAATTTCCGAAATTTGAAAACGTCGTTTTTTAGACTTCTAAAAGCGCAACTTTTCCCTTACTTAGCCTTCTTCGTATCTCTTCAAATAGCCGAAATTCCTATGGTTCAACTCAAAAAACTGTCATCCTGTATTAATATGAAGAAAAAGACTTATTTTAACCCCCTAAATATGAGTTTAAAATATTTATATCGAATTTTGAATCACACTGCAAATTTACAGAAATTGATTAATGATTCAAATCAATTTAATATTCTTTTTTTTTAAACTTTTAGACTTGTCTTCTAAAGATAACCATTTTGAGTGGGTACTTGTCTCTAAACAATTTTTTGTCGGGTATAATCACATCTATGTGTGTGATTATATGCGGGTTCACCACTAGAAAGTCTGGATGCCAGACATCCATCTACTGTAACTTTGTGAGTTAAGAGTGCTGACTGTAGTCTAAATACTCACAAGAATCACAACTCATTAATAGTTTTGGGGTAGGAAATCTTGGGGTATGGTCCTATGATGATGGATAGAGATAGTCAAAACAAACAATATTTGTTTATCCTCTCAGTTATAATTTTTCCTTTCTTTTTTGTCAAACGTTTCGATGCGGATTGGCATCTTCATCAGTAGTTACTACAAAGAACATATATCACACAATTTAGTATAAGACCGTATCTCTAAGCACATAAAAAGCAAAACAATACAAACAGTATATTATTAATTATAAGTAAGGAAGCGATACAAAAAAAATATATATATAGTGAAATAGATACTAAAAAGCTGTAATTTTGATCAAAAATTGGGCTAAATACGACAAAGGTGACTTACCACAAAACACTCTCATAATAATCAGGAGAAAAAAAGATCAAAAATGCTTCTTCCACGTGATGTTTGCTACTTTGATTTTTATTTTTGCAGCTTTCTATTTCACTATATATATATATATATATAATTTTTTTTGTATCGGTTCCTTACTTATAATTAATAATATACTGTTTGTATTGTTTTGCTTTTTATGTGCTTAGAGATACGGTCTTATACTAAATTGTGTAATACATGTTCTTTGTAGTAACTACTGAAGAAGATGCCAATCCGTATCGAAACGTTTGACAAAAAAAAAGGAAAAATTATAACTGCGAAGATAAACAAATATTGTTTGTTTTGACTATCTCTGTCCATCATCATAGGACCATACCCCATTATAACAAAGGTCCAAGAACGAAGCAACGTTTAAACGTAACAATCAATATTAATTGTTTTGTGAGTTCAAATTATAATGTTAGGCTGGAAGTATTTTACCATTCATACACTACGGAATTACTGATAGACTAAGCCTAAGTTATGGCGTTAGTATCTAACTAAATGGTCAATAGATGATAAATAGATTTTTGAAATTTGATTGTCTTTATTAAATTTTCTACATGAAGCTTCGAGTAGCTATCTATTTTCCACCAATGGTTGGCGGAGGAGCTGTATGTAGTCGGCCAGCACCGGTCCGGTATAACAGATGTTGCCAGTCCGAAGCGACTTGCAAGTTCTATATACTGAAGACTCTTGCACGCGTCCTGCTAGCCTCGTAGATCTGAAAATTGGATTTTTCTCTCAAAACTAGATTCCTTGATAAGTGCGATGAAATCTAGAGTCTCAGGTAATCTTATTAGGTGACATCGTTTTTTGTCTTATCTGAGCTTCTTGCAGCCTGCCCTGAAAGCTGGCTCAGTTGCCTCTTTGGGAATCCATAACAGCTTTTTCGTCAGTATCGTCAGTTCGTGTCGGCACTTTTGATAATTCCAAAACTAAAGCGTGCCGCGCGCACCTGCACTCGGCGATTTTCTCGTGTAGTTACAAGGGACTTGTAAATGCGATAGCGCTGCCGTTTGATGGAACCTTTCTAGACGTGTGCTACGGGGTCTTTTTTAAACGTAATTTTATTTCTCTGATTATGGATAATTTGACCTTTGTAATGTTTCTACATAGATAATGTAATAAATAATGGGTTTACTAGGAGACCATTTTTGTACTACATATTTATTGTGATACAGGGTGGTTGATGTTCGCAGAACGGAAAATAATTTCTGTAGTTTTTTCTGACTCAAAGGTCTTAATTAATTATTTTAATATATTTTTCTCTTAGTACATGAACTACTTTAACGGTATTTTTAGAAAATTATACATACTTTTTTATTCAGGGTGTTCGAAAACTGGGATTAAAAAGTTGCAAAAATTCAATTTGTTTTAAATGAAGTGCTACTATTTCTGCTGTACCTTATTCTGCATTACAAACTTAGGTAAATTTGGATAAGGTTGTCTATTCAATCAATGTACACATTTTTTAAATATTTTCACCGTAGTTTCTGGTTTTAAAAGAAAGTGTTCTCAGGTGAAATAGTTGTAAAAAAATATCGTATCGTCATTATGGCTAACTAACTGCAAGTAAACATAGTAAGCAGCCATAGCATTTGTTTAACGAAAAATGTTGAATTAACTTAATACACAAATAACTATTTTTGTTGTTTTTGAAGAGTGAAACAAGGAGTTAAATTAGTTCCACAAGTAAACTTTTTTTTCTAAATGCCTCCAAAGCACAATCTAAAAGTATCTAAGAATCGACCACCGAAGGAGTTTGTCTCCCAAACTATTGAACATACGGGACTTTTTTTGATGGCAGGTGAAAGTGTTAGCTAAAGTAATAGACGTCAAACTTGGAAATTGAGAAAAAAAGAAGGAACTTTGGACAATTTCGAAAAAGAGATGTTTTTTTTTCCTATTTTTTAATCGGAATAAGGGAATTTGAATCCCTTATAAACGCAACAAATCTATATTTGTTGCGTTAACTCTTACTATTAAGAGTTAAATTTGTCCCATATGTGGACTTCATTCTAAATGCCTCCAAAGCACATTCTAAAAGTACCTAAAAATCGACCATCGAAGGAGTTTATAACCGAAAGTATTGAACCTACGGAACCTTCTTTGGTGGAAATTGAAAGAGGTCATCAAATTCCACAATTTCAAAAGTATAATTTTTAGAACAGACAACGTTAACCAAGGTTAGTTTAGTTTTTAATGCAGAATAAGATAAGGTAATAGAAATGTAGTAAAAATGATTATGTATTTACAAGTTGCATAATATATTTTATATTTGTAATAATATACAGAGATAATGTAATAAAAAGAAGGTTTATTAAGAGACTATTTTTGTAACAAATATTTATTTGGTGGTTGAAGGTGGTTGTCGCTTGCAGACTGAAAAATAATTCCTAATGTTTATAGTCTTTTCCTGATCCAAAAATCTTAATTATTCAAAAATATTTTTCTCATATACTACATGAACTACGAACTTTAACGGTATTTGTACGATATTATACATCATTTTTAGTACATGGTGTGTAAAAAACTAAATATAAAATAGGAGTAAAAACCTCCAAACGTCAAAAAGTCCCACTATTTCTATCTCTTTTATATTATTTTGTTTTAAAAATTAAGGTAAATTTGGATAATGACAATTCGAACAATTTACGTATTATTTTTTTTGGTAATATTTTCACAGAAATTTCTGTTTTCCGCAAATGCTTTGTTCTCGAGATACAGGGCGTTAAAGTTTCAATAAAAAATACAAATGTATTAATATAACGCAATTACAACAAATGCTCAAATTGAGCAACTTCTGCTTCGTTATAGTCATACAGCAGGTGTATAATAATTTTTGTTTGCTTAGTAGTTTGAAATTTTAAATTAAAATACGTAATAGATTTGCTTTTAGGCTAGCATAAAAATAGGTTTTATTTTTTTATTAAAAAATGGTGCATCTTAGGAAAAAAATAAGAAGGGACTTTTTCTCTTCAGGATTAAATGGAAATTGAGAAAATTAATTTTATGTAAAACAGTGGTGTGTAATTTTTTTCTTTAAAAGTATCAAGTGGTGTGCCTGCACGGGCGCTCCTGATGGAACAAAAACCATTGTTCTGATCGTAAAATATATATTAGTGTTAGGTATCAACACCACCAAAATCTTGTTAAAATATCTTGTGCGGATTGCGTTATACTAATAAATTTTTTAAGTTTTTATCCAAACTTTAACACATTTCATCTCGTGAACAAAGCACTTGCGGACACATGTTCTTTTGAACGTTTTGCTAGGACTATAGGTTTTTTTCACCACAACTCTGAAACACCCTGTACATACTATAGATGACATCATTTTATGTTATATTATTTCGATTTTATACAATTTAATACATATCTACCTTTCTTGATTCTGTGGACATCTAAAAAATGTCATGCCTTCTCTTAAACGACTTTCGCAGCCATCCACTGAACAAAATTTTTTCTCTAACATTTTTAAGACACTGTGTAATATCCGGGCAAATTATATTTACCGCCGAGCTGGAGACATTGTATAACACTCTGTAAGCACTGTAAGCACCAGCGATGCACTGCCAAAACCAGTTTGGTGGTGCACCGCCGGCGGCCGGGCGGACGGGGCAAGGGGAGGGGAGTTTAGATTTTTCGACCGACTGATGCTACTGATATAATGTATTATTCCTTATACTGTGGTATAGGGTAAAATCAATACCATATCATATGTACGAATCTCATATTATACCTCAGCAGTGACTCTAATTCAGAACTATTATCATATTTGTTTTAAAAAATTCTGGTTAATAGGACATGTTTAAGCTGATGCTGTTACATGGGCAATATAATTAAATGAATTAAATAACAAATATACAAAATGCTTACTAAATTATAACTAAACTATCAGGTTATTTCATTTCGGACAAAATACTTATTCTATCCTAACTATTTTTTATTAATTGAAAGAGTGACATTTGCCTGTTCTGATTTCACGACGTTCGATATCACAGCGTTTTAATAGGAGGGGTGCCATTATGCTGGTGACATTTGCGTGACGAAAATAACAAAGGCAGCAACTTAAACAACTGCAACGAGGATAGTGTGTTATTGGCCACCGGATTACGTGACAATAGCGACCAATCAGGGGACAGAACAAATCTCGACAAAAGGTGGTGTGTACGAATAAATCTTCCTCGGGGGTTGGAAGCTTGTTAAAGACAAATATTTGGTTTTGCTACCGGCCCTTGGTTTGTGTCCTTGAAAGGTATTTCTCGCAAATTTAACGATGACTGACAGCATAAAAGGATAATTTAATATTTTCTGTTGAAAAATGGTATTTGCTTCTAGATGATATTAGGTTCCATCCCTAGATTTTTCATGCAAGCGGACAAGGGTCTTTTAATCTGTATCAATAGCCCTTATGTTTAAACCGGGAACAAAGAATTATGAATACTCTTTTATCTAACAGAGCGTATGACGTGCTGCTAATATTGTATCGAGTTACTGAATAAATAACAAACGCTGGGCACTCATTCATATTTTTCAACATTATTAAACGCTCCGGGTAATCTGAAGTTCTTATTTACATTGAATCTACATTTGCTGTAATAATGAAAATATATCTACTTCCCTTAAGAACATTTTGAAACAGATTTACCAGCCCCCCATAAAGCAAGTTATAATTATTATTAAAGATAATTAATTTAAAACATCGATGGACACGTTAACGATCCGGGGAACCAATCTTTTTAAATGCCTAACATTTGGAAATAAAAAGGTAATTTAAAGCGACCTTGCCCATAAAACCACCAACTGAGCGCATATTGCTAAACTCTGGCGTTTAAAATGAGATGGTTGTTAAACCTAATAGTCACCCTTATAAGTGATAAATGATTTTTTTGCTGTAATTGTCTGAAAAGGCCGTTTGTAAAAAAGATGCGATACACCTGTGTTGTCGCAAAGAGTATAAGATAATCAAGCCTATACTATTAAACATTCACCATGTTTTAATAACTTTTTTAATTGTCTTATAGATACCAAAGCCTCACTGGGGACAATGACTGACTAAAGGCTCATCAAAAGTGATATTTCTAAATAGCAGTCAGTGAACCACATAACAAATTACTCAAATAAGAAATCGAATTTAGTAAATTTGAAAGACATCCTATTATGCGAAACCACTCTGTCAGTTATGTAAAAAGCAAAAATGCGGTACGGATCTATCGAAAGATCAGCGCTAGATATGCAGATACTCTTTAATTAACGGGATGTAACAGTGATTAATAGAAACTTGTGTTCAAGAAGCATGCGGATCGTTGTCCGGAACCGGCAACTTTTCCCATTACGACATGTCACTGCATTGTATGTAGATTTAACCACTAACTGTGACAATCTTAATCTTGAATATATTTCTCACCAAAGTTCACCTGTAGTAGCGTCAGATTCATCGCATTTCATTATCATTAACGTTCATGCCTTTCTTAGAATTATTCTCCTTTCACAACATTGTGTCTAATTTTTCAAGTTTATTAACGAGTATGTGTCGATATTCTTTAAAAGGAAAAAGAACTGATGGCTTTTAACTACAAAGCTAGGACACATTTCTAATGCCAAATATCAACCAAATTAGTTTTCAAAAATAGTTAGAGCTTTAATTGCCATAATAGGCATAGAGAGAGTATCAATAATTGTTAACTTTTTAAACAAACTGTAGGGAATATCTCATCTAACGTAAAAAACTTTAAGCATAGTAGTAGTCAACAGAAAATATTTTTCATCAAAGTGCTCTACTCCTCGAGACAATGATCAAGAAAGTGTTAGTAGAGTGTTATGTTAATTATGTCCTTGTGAAACTCCGCCTGGGGCATCTGAGGGGTGGATTGAGTAGCTCTCTCGGATGTCACTGCTGGTCCCAAGCCCGGAGAAATGAGGAGGGTTGAGCGTGAGGCTACCACCCCACCTTGTAAAAAAATCGCGGTTGTGAAGACGCAAGACAAGCCTCGGATCATTATGGATAAACAAAGGCGACCAAAGCAAGGAAAAGGAATAACGAATATCGGAACATGGAATGTACTTAGATGGTACAGTACAGTGCAGCGGTTGAAAATGGATGTCACTGTACTACAGAAAATAAGATGGCGTGGCTGAGGAAATCTAAATATAGACAGCTCAGTCACCTTTTATAGCGGTAACAACCAGAACGTTCATCAATTCGGTACCGGCTTTGCAATTAAGAAAAATCTGTTGGGCTCAGTCTTAAAATTTGAACCCCTTAGCGAACGATTATGCTACCTAAGGATGAAAGGAAAATTCCATAACTACTCCTTACTGTCTGTACATGCACCAACCGAATACAAAGATGAAGCAGTGAAAGACGATTTCTATGACACCCTGGAGAGTAAAATATGCGCTTTACCTGAACAGGATATGAAACTTATATTAGGAGATTTTAATGCAAGGCTTGGAAGAAAAGCGGTATTAAGGCCCCATGTGGGTACAAAAAGCCTATACGTATTCTCAAATGATAATGAGCTAAGACTTGCAGAACTACAAATCTACAATGTATGAGCACAAAGATATCCATAAAGAGACTTGGGCCTTCAATGACGGCAAAACAAAAAACCAAATTGGTCACGTCGTAGTTGATGCAAGAATCAGAATATTAAGTTAAAAAATGTGCAATCCAAACAAGTTGGATACAGCAAAATTGGAAAACGAAAAAACCAGAAAGCGTTTCCAGGCGGAAATAGAGCACTGAAGCCAAGAAATTACAAATACAGATGACATCGACACGAGATGGAAAGTACTATCCGAAGCAATCATAGCGGCAGCAAATGTGACTATGGGAGTAAAGCCAAGAAGTAAAAATAGAAACCGAAAGTATGATTTGGAATGTGAGAGAGTACTTAAGGAGAGAAATAATGCAAGACTAATAATGATTTCGGATTGACAGAAAGGATGATTCGACGGAAAGAACAACACCAGGAAATTGTGTAAGGTAATAAGAACAAGAAAAAATGGCTTTAGACCCAGAACCAACATCATGAAAGACGACAACAGAGATCTAATAAGCAAGACCAAATGCCGCAAACATGGAAAGAGTACTTTGAGCAACTACTTAACCAGGGTGATCCAGACAACGAAGAACCGGCCAGCTTCCAAACTGCGGAAATGCGAGCCGAAAAAACCCTTCTCGAATGGAAATTGAGGACGCTATAAAAAAGCTGAAAAACAACAAATCTCCTGGTAAAGACATCATAACCGTCGAACTCCTGAAACATGCCGGAAACACAGTAACATCCCAACTACAAGAACTCATAATAAACATCTGGAAAAACGAGAAGATCCCAGAAGAGTGGAAAGAAAGCATAATAATCCCCATACACAAAAAAGGAGACACAATGGTATGCAAAAATTATAGAGGAATATCGCATATAAACGTAGCATACAAAGTGCTATCAAATATAATCCTGTCAAGAACTACCCCATTGACATAGGAAATAATAGGAGATTATCAGTGTGGTTTTCGGACAAACCGATCAACAACCGACCAACTGTTCACAATTAGACAGCTACTAGAAAAAAACTGGGAATTTAATAGGCAGCTAACCAATTGTTTATAGTTTTTCAACAGGCCTATGATAGTGTGAACGAGTGAAAAGAGTTAAGATACCTCATAAAATTATAAGACTAACCAGAGTTCGTGTAGACAGATCCAGATGCAGAGTAAAAGTTGGGAGCGATTTGTCGGACGTATCCAGAGTAAGTACGGACTGAAGAAGGGTGACGCGCTGTACCCCAATATTTTCAATATTGCCCCGGAGAATAAGATCGTAAGGGACTCCAAACTCGAAACAAAGCTCTTCCAAACAAATCGTTCACAACTAGTACTTGCTTATGTAGACTAAATTGACGTGGTGGAAACTATCATAATTAACAGCAAAGAAACGTTTGTTAAACACGAGGCATCTAAAATGGGTCTAAGAATTAACGAAGGCAAGACCAAATACATGCACATCTTTAGAGCAGGCAGAGGGAGACTGCAGCACAGAAGTAGAACGAATGCAGAACTGAGAGAGCTATACGACGAACCAGATTTGTGCAACATAATAGAGGCTCAACGGCTTAAATAGGCAGGACACGTGCGTAGGCAACCCGAAGATAGGCTAATACGACTGGTATGGCAGAAAGCCCCAGAGAAGAAAAGACCACTTGGTAGACCCAGATTGAGATGGCGAAACAACATCGCTGTACATAGTAAACAGTCACGATGCATATAAGGCAATTTTCGTGATACGAACAAACAAATAAGGGCAACTAATTTCAGCAGTCTCTAGAACCCTGAACTCAGAATGTCTAGGATCTTCTCTGTTTGGGCTAACTGCAGCACAGAAGGAGAACGAATGCAGAACTGAGAGAGCTATACGACGAACCAGATTTGTGCAACATAATAGAGGCTCAACGGCTTAGATAGGCAGGACACGTGCGTAGGCAACCCGAAGATAGGCTAATACGACTGGTATGGCAGAAAGCTCCAGAGAAGAAAAGACCACTTGGAAGACCCAGATTGAGATGGCGAGACAACATCGCTGTACATAGTAAACAGTCACGATGCATATAAGGCAATTTTCGTGATACGAACAAACAAATAAGGGCAACTAATTCCAGCAGCCTCTAGAACCCTGAACTCAGAATGTCTAGGATCTTCTCTGTTTGGGCTAATTTATGAACTGAACCAATACTTCTCATAAACCTGAAACTTTTCTGAGGATCCAAAAAAGAAGCTCCAATGCTTTGAAACATTACTATAATTCACGTACCAAACTGTAATTTATAGAAAATTAACTCCAAAAAAGCTGAGAATAGCAGAAAGTCTGAAAGATATCAAAGTTGCATTTTCGCCAAGGCTTCTAAACACCTATAGTCAGCTTGGTGATTCCAGACCATGCGGATTCTACCGTGAGCTCAGCCCTAGGAGCATACCAGACTGTTATCGTATCAGTCAGATTACGTGCAAAACCTTCAAAGAGAGTCCGTCTTTTCAACAGTAATATACCGATAGCGGAGATGTCTTATAGAAAAAACCGCCGAATTCAAACGAAATAGTATATTTTACAGTATGTTTTCACCTAAAACCAGTAGAAATTGACGTAAAATGCCTTAAAACCTACTAAAATGCGTCTTTGAGTATTATTAGTGGTTTTTTGGTGTAATTTTATGTTTCAAAACCAGTAGAAATTGACGCAAAACGCCTTAAAATGTCCTAAAATGGGTTTTTGAGTATTATTAGGAGTGTTCCCGGCACTACTACAACAGGCCCTGGATCAACTCGCACCTCTACTAACAAAGCTCTTCAGAGCGAGCCTTGCATGGAACTTTATTCCAAACTGCTGGTCCAGGGTGAGGGTCGTGTACATACCAAAGATGGGATGTAGGAGAAAAGATCCTAAATCGCTCAGGCCAATCAGTCTAACTTAGTTTCTGCTGAAAAGCTTGGAAAAGCAGCTAGACTTATACATATGGGAGGGAGCGCTAACAACGTACCCCCTTAATACGGAACAGTATGCATACCATGCTAACAAATCAACAGAACTAGCATTCAACAACCTGGTGGTTGCTCCAAGATTGAATCCCTGGATTCAAAGGGTGTCGCAGTTGGTATTTTCATAGACATCGAAGGGCCCTTTAATAATGCAGCTACAGACTCCCTCCTCAGCGCCAGTACAGCGAGACGGATCGAACCAACAGTAACCAACTGGATTCGCAACATGTTGGAATCCAGACTGATCACTACATCATTAAACGGTGACGTATCAGATTCACAACAGCGGGAGGATTCACAACCATACCAACAAATCTCCAGCACGTTGCAAGAGGTGCTGGATGTTGTACACATCTGGTGTTCAAAGGAAAACGTAACAACAAACCCTAGGAAAACGGTGATTGTGCAATTTACCCGAAGGAAGAGGGTAGACTTCTTGAAAACGCCATCCTTGTTTGGGACGACAATTCTGTTTACCAACGAAGGAAAATTTCTAGGAGTCATCTTGGACAAATCACTCACATGGACCCTACATGTGACTCGTAGCGTTAGCAGGGCACAGCTTTCCATTTGGTCGTGCAAGAACCTGTGCGGCAAATCATGGGGGATGGGACTCCAACAAACCATGACGGAAATAAGACCGATAATCACGTATGGGGCCATAGTTTGGTATCGAAAGGGCTGACAGAGCTCCATCAAAGCCAAACTCTCCTCTTTGCAAAGACAAATATGTCTCTGCATTGCGTGCATTGCGGGGGCAATGAGAACGACGCTCACGGCAGCCATGAGCACATGCTTGACCTGCTTCCAATTCCAATACTCCTGGAACGAGAGGCAATGAAGGCGACATACCGGCTGCAACAAGTGACGAATACAGCACCGCAGCCATTTGATGATGGCACCTACAATGCCCCGGCTGGCTTGGAAGGCCTTGCTGTTTTACATATGGTCTCCGACTTAATGGCTTCAAAACGTACATTGGACACTCGCTACGTTGCGTCGTCAGGGTTCCCTCACGGGCAGACTGGGACGAACGAGGCAAAGATCTACAACTGGCAGGAAGTACCTGGTACACGGACGGATCCAAAACCGACGAAGGGGCTGGCTCCGGAGTGTACGGGAGATCGGATGGCATCTGCGAGCCTGGGCCGATTCATCACAATGATTTAGGCAGAGATACATGCCATTGAATTGTGTGCCCGACACCTATTAGAGGAGAGAGGACACAATAGATTAATAAAGATCTGCTCGGATAGTCGGGCAGCGCTTCTAGCGCTGATGTCTTTGCGCTGCAATTTTAGAACTGTTAAGAACTGCCACTGGACTCTGAACACCCTATCGCAGGAGAACAGCGTCACACTGGTATGGATCCCGGGCCATCGTGGTCAAGAAGGCAATGAGATGGACGACTCTCTAGCTAGGAGGGCGGCGGGCTCTGTATTTGTAGGCTCGGAGCCGGCACTGGGAGTCCCATACTCTCTGGTCAAGGCTGAACTCCAGAAATGGAGCAATGCCAAGTCCCAAGACTGGTGAGAGAACCTTCCCGGACTATCACACTCGAAAAAATTTATCACGGGAACACGGAGGGCAAAAGCCCAAACATCCCAGTCCAAACACAGGACATAGACACCTAAGATCTCACATTAACAGACTCGGACTGTCCGAAGAGACGAGGTGTCAGCTGTGCTTGGAGGACGACGAGACACAACCAAATTTGAAATTCCGCATTGTTTAGAAGTCACGAAAGGGCCTCTCTCAAAAAAAGCTTTAGTGATTCAAGCATTTAGCCGGCCAGACACAACCAAGAAAACCTCGTCAGTTTTCAGGTAGGTATGCTGAATTGCTATGGCTACAGAACACCAAATGTGAACCGTTAAAAAATTATAAAGAAAAAAAGTCTTCTTATATTCCCTCCTGACGCACTGAAAGCTAATTCATGAAACAACTGCACAGTAGAAACTGTCTTACTTGCTTATCTTCACCCCAATACTACCAAAAGAAAATTTTAGCGACACAGCGGACTTGGTAGGAGCAGCATTGCAACAAATGGATCTTGGAAACCGATAACAAATTTCTCAAAAAAACCGAGACGAAATACTGAGCCTACTACTCTTTTTGCTATTTACTTTCCTTTAAAGCATTTCAGATAGAGGGTGGAACGACGACGATTCACTGCCGTAAACCGAACAAAAGCCAATTCCATTCACATTTAAGAGGAATGTACAACAGTCTTTAAAAGCAAATAACTTATTAGCCCTCTGATGACCTTGATGGTCTTATATTTGCAAAGATAAGTGGAAGTTCTTTAATGAACCCTGTACTACTGTCATCATCATTTGAGGGTTCAAAGAATTCTTCTGGAAGAGTTAAGTACTATCCATACAGCACGTGGTGTTGATTTGTGATTTTTCCATGCGAATTCCAAGAAAGATGAGAGATTTTTTTAAGAGCTGGGAAGAAGAAAAGAGTGCTTTGAAGATGTTTTAACAAAAGATAAAAGTTTCTAGAGGAAAATGATGTAAAGTAATTTTTGAAAAATGCACATTTTTCAAAAACACCTTGTAGCTTCGACAAGGTGATAGGTATGAAAACGTGCTTTTTCCCATTAAGTTTATCGTAAAAATTAAGCCCTAGACGGTGATATCGCTTTCTTTCCATCTTGACTACCAATAGAACTTTCTCTTCAAAATATTTCAATTTCGACCACCCTGTGCATATTTATAATAAATAATAAAACAAACTTCCAGTTTTCTTTAACTGTTCACTGATTACGTCTTTTTTGTTGTTTTGCATATTACCCACGTATGTGCATATTTATTTCTTTTTTAGACCTGAAGAAGGCTCAATATAGAGCCGAAACATTGACATATAGTTAAGTTGGAATTTTTGCTTCTCTTCCTATACCGGTTATCTTCCCTCACTCTAATAAATTCTCCTTCATCCTCGACTGTCAAGAAGTTTCAAAAAATCCTGCTATTGAAAAAATGCATTCTGTCTTGACAAGAATTTTATAAGACAGTTCTTGTATTGATTTCAAGACAAAAAGAAGACAAGCTCTTGAAGTATTTAAGAACTTGGCTATCTCGAACTTGCAATATGCCCATTTTGTTGTGGTTATGAATCATTAAGAGATTATTTACGAGCTGCAAAGGAAGAATTTTTAGATGGAGACTTCCATAACGAAAATCTACCAAAATAATTTCCAGAGTCTATAGCTGATAAACAAATTTCGAAAATACAAGACCAACCTGATAACTATTCTGTAGGGGATTTTATACAGTGCGTCCCCCCGGATAGATGAAACGACTCTTGTAAAAAGTATGCCAGTCTTCCTAGTATTTCCAAGTCTACCTTGATTTTTGAAAACTTAAATTATACCACAAAATGGTCTTTGATCTTTTTGAGCAGAAGTAACATTTTAAATTTGGCAATTTTTACTTTTTACAAGAGTCGTTTCACATATCCAAAGACACACTGTATACAGGGTGATCGTTTTTCAAATTTACCCATGAGGACCTCGCTTTATTTGAAGAGATCCTAAGCAGGTTAAATAAGGGGAAAGTTGCACAATTAGAAGTTTGTAAAAATGGGTTTTCAAATTTCACTAGTCTTAATTCAAAGAGATAATTAAAAATACTTGACACTTCTTGACAGACACCTTTTGATCTCTCCAACGTGGTAATTTCAAATTTTAAATCCTACGTTCCGTTTTTCATGCAACCATCATCAACTTGATTTCTTTAAATACAGTCCTGGATTTTATTATATCGCATTCTGAATCTCCTCGCAATTCTGAATCTCCTCGCAATTCTGCTTTCGGTGATATGCGACAATACAAAATTGTAAGCGAAAATGTAAGTGGTACAACAGATTCTATTTTTTTGCCAATATGGCTGCCTGAAGCTCTTCAATTTCTACTAATATGAAACTACAGACTCTCACCTCCAAACTTTTGGAAAGTTGAAAATTATTGTAAAAAATGGACTTGAACTTCAAAAGTGTTGGAAGTTCTGTAAATAGACCTCATCTTGGAGCCAGGGCAATGGCCAAACTGATGACAGATTGTTATGTCTGGTCATCAGCGTAATTAGACTGCAGAAATTGGCCCCGAGAATATGCCACAAAGTAAAAACATCACGGCATGATTTTATCGTCTCTAGTAGGAATACTTGCAAGTAACAGCCAGATTTGAACACGTCAATATTGACATCCATCTGAAGACACAGGTGCTGCCTTACGAAAATTGATAAGGTTTTCCCGCTGGCCAGAAGCAACTATACAATTCCCCGATCAGTAGGCTACTACTGATCTGTTGCAATCTACGACGACTGCATATAAAAATTTGGTGCACCCACTTAAAATAACCACGAATCATAGTGGGCAGTTTGAATCTCATCTATTTAAAAACTTAAACCAATTGCTAGGAACCACTTATCTAAGGATAAAGGCATGTATTATCCTGTAGCTAAGGAAGGTCAAACGCGTACATCGAGAACCGAATACACCGCTCAAATGTCATCAAAATATTTGCGATATCGAAACACTATCTATCGTCCTTCTTGGAATATGCATGGAAAGATGATAAACCAAAACAACAGCAGCTGACATGCTGACTGACAGACAGCCGTTAACTCTTCCAGAAGAATTTTTTAAACCCTCTAATGCTGATGACAGTAGTACAGAGTTCATTAAAGAAATTCAATTAAGCTTTGCAAATGTCAGCCCATCAAATGTTTCAAGACAGAGAGCTAATAAGGTATTTGCTTTTAAAGATTCTCAGTACACAGTTTCGACATCAACAGAAGTATACAAGACTCAACCTTAAAGAGTATTAAGAATAACAACTCTGCAAGAACAAAACCATATTAAGCTGCTGTATGCAGTAATTTGAGAACAATACTTCCGGCTCTGACTGAAGGAATTGACAAGTTGGGACTTTATTAGGTCTAAATCTCCCTCGCCAAAAATAAGTAGTCACACTTCACCCTAAGCACAAGATATTCTGGTGAGAGTGAAAATTAGCAAGAGCTGGTTTCCAGTTTTTCTTAAAAATTATTTTTAATGATCTTGATGACGATAGATGGGACAGATTCTACAGAAGTTGGAGATCCTTATTTTCATTTGTGCACAATCACCATATCATCACTTTAAACTCCAAAAAGATTTTTCCATTTCCATTAGGAAGGCATTTGTTTCGATCAAAATACATACAAGTGATTAAGGGATTCTGGATGTCTTTGTTAGAAATAGTGCATGGAATAATGCTACAGGATAGGAGTAGAAATAAAATGGAACAGTCCAACACTAATAAATAACGAATATTTAAACTTTCTTTTATACTTGTATGACATATCTTACTTGGACTAGCAAAATTGGTGGTTACTGATTTCATATTGATGTGTAAGTAGAGAAAAGGAATAAATTGAAGAAAAATTGAAAAACTCAAAAAATTTGTTTTCATCTCCAATCAGGCGTGTGGAAAGATTCAACCAGACACCGAAAAAAATCCCTTAAAATTATTTTTATAAAACATCATATAATCAACAAAAGATCAACCAAGTCATGTAAAGTAATGTTTGGTTTTCGTTATTGTTAAGGTCAGTGCGTGTATGTATATGTGGTGCCATCTATACGATAAAACACTTTATTGTGTATTTAGTAAGCAGAATAGTAATAATTACTCCGCTGAGGGAGATAGCAGGGTACAAAAACCGACACAACTAACGGTTAAAAATCACAAACGTTGTTGAGCAAAGCCATTCTTCCAATTTTCACACAAACTCCTTAAAATGCACATGAATTT
Organism: Taphrorychus bicolor; assembly: GCA_951812265.1. Classification (NCBI taxonomy): domain Eukaryota; kingdom Metazoa; phylum Arthropoda; class Insecta; order Coleoptera; family Curculionidae; genus Taphrorychus; species Taphrorychus bicolor. The sequence continues at coordinate 11,559,694 of OX638307.1, forward strand.
GTGATTAAATTAGACATTAGTGTATTTTTAAGTTGACTAATCTTCATATCTGATTCGCTTCGTGGTCATCTTAATGACAATAGGACGCTTATCTTTGTGAAAATCTCTGAATTTATTAAAATAACAGCGGGGACTGTGATAGCTATGCCGGAATCTATCTACTTTTTGTACACGTATGATCTGGTGTCTCACTTGCTCTTGGGCAGGTGGAATATGCTTTGCTGAAGTGTAGATTTAAATTAACTTTAGATTACGAAGGCCAACTTTAATTATTCCGAAGTAAAAGGAAGACAGTCGCACACCATAACTAATATATTCTCTATAACACTTAGATATAGAAATGCAAGTAATGTTGCTCTCTATTGTTTAAAGTAATATTCGTTTTATATAAACCTGCAATATGTATGATATTTTTGATAAATTAATAGCGTTCGTTACACAAATTTGAGTTTAACGCATTTATAAAAATTTGTTGTTTGCCACAGTATTTTGGCTGTATTTACATGCATTTTAATTCAGTAAATTGCCGGATTACTGTGAACAATGACTCGATAAAAACACACAACAAAATTTATTTTATTTACCGATAAGTTTATTGGAATTTAAATAAATTGTGCGCAGATATCTACTTTTGCTTTGTGTAGGCATATAGGTACCGAAGCGAGGGGTTGTAATGAGTATATAATTTTAAACAAATAGACTTGCACGGTTTGATATAGGATTTAATACCGTTATTTGACAAATTATTTTCTATTGTAATACGTTGGAGAAAATAGTAAGTGTCATAATATACAATGGAATTGAATGGCTGACTGATTGATCATTAAGAATTTGCTTTTGGGTATCCATAGACACTGTTTCTCTATTTAAAATTAAATTGGAATATGTTATGACAGCTTGTAGAATGCAAAAAAAATAATTTAAGTTTTTTTTTGCGTGGCTAAATTTGATATTTTGTGGTCGATATTTGGTTCTTCGTGGATTTCCAGTGTTTTGAAGGATCTGCCTCGATGTGATAAAATCAAGATTACTCAGCCACACACATCTTTTGGTTGGTACTTGAAGCTGTCCCTCTTTGCTTGTTTTAAACTCAGATTTTCCTGCTAGTGTACGCCTAGCTAAATTTCTTCCTATGTATGACAACTTTCCATTAAGTGGTCGCCTACCAGGTCGAGAACCTCAAAAGGAAGATTTAGTTTCCAGGAACACCGAGCATTATTTAGAATTATATTTTTTTTACCATGTGAACCAATTATAAATATGATTTTTAAGAAGCAGTAAAACAACGCCTTTGATATTAGCCATTTGCAATATCGAAGGGCCTAATATGACGATAAAAATAACAAAGATGAGGAAATGAGACTCGACGGTTTCTGGTTGTGGATGTATTCTTCTAACACCCACCAATCCCTTTATAAGACTGTGGAGGTTTTCACGGCCGGTCAAAATACAATCTAAAGTGTTTTGACGTTTCGTCTAAAGCTGCGGCATACTTCAAATGCACCGAAACTCCGTGCCATCACTACCCCCACCCCAGTCCCTCCACTGCAGCGCGACGGCGAGGGAATAAATACCACCGAGCTCACCACAGTCGATTCAGTCGAAGTCGGAAAGCACGGGAGATTACTTCGCCCATTGTCTCTTCGTCTTTGATAATGTCTGGCGCAGTTGTAGACGAAACGTCAGGAAGAAATTCAATTGGACCGCAGCTTCAAAGCCCGGAAAACACTTTAGATTGTTATCCCTTTATAGTCAAAAACAACCCACCACCGATGCCTTGATCATAATAAAGCAAATAGCAGAAAAATCCAGCGAATAAAACACCCTCGTTTCATAGAGGCAACAATTAAAGAAAGTGATTGGAGCTATTAGATCAACGCAACATTTCAATTGACAACTGCATACATTCGATTCTGTAGGGTGTAATATCACAAGTCCAGCGTCTTGGAATATTAGAGATTAGAGGACAATACATTTTATGCAGATTGGTTGTTTCAGATATCCTGAATTGCTGAAACAAGTTCTGAACATCTCAAACAATAAATGCGCATAAAGAAATACCTCAGTCCTTAATCTCACACGATAACATATGTGGCCGGTTATTAAACCACACATGTTATTAGCTGAGAGAACTATGAGAATAGATTAGAGAAATGAAGACTATGGCAAAGATACTGAAAAGGACTACGTAAAACGTAATAACACAAAAGATGAAAGTAAGAAAAGTGAGAAAAGAAGAGAGACCAGTGTAAGGTGAATAAACGAGAAAGCAAGTGAAACCAACATGAAAATAGAATGATCTCCAATAGAGATTTCTATTACTATATATAGTAATGCGTAGGAAGACCTCCAAAGCGATGAAGGAATATCTGGCATACATAAGTATCAAATCAGAAGAGTTTTTACAAAAAGACCTAAATTTACCCGATGGTGTGTCTGTTTAAAGAAAAAAAGTCCAGTTAACAACCTATGTTGTCTACAATAAGAAGGTGAAAACGAGAGGGGGATAATATGACTCTTTCTATAGTCATAGTTATATTTTGTTGTCAGAAATTATTTTCTCTTTATGGCGTTTTAGGACTTACTTCCCGTCCAATGTGCCGCGTTGCCTATGTGGTTCTCCAGGTTAGCTTCCTGTTATTGGTCACCTCCAGGTACTTGGTCTCAGGCTTTAGTAACAGGTGTTCTCATATAGCATGGGTGATCTAAATCCTGCAATTTTAGTTCTGGGGTAGAGTACAAATACTGTCTTGTGAGGATTGACTTATAAAACCGTCTCAGTCCACAATTTTTCTATTGGTCTACAAGCTATTTAAGCGCTGCAGACAAACGTCTGCAGCCCACAATAGGCCGGGATCTGCTCTGGTATTTGGTGCTTAGGCCCCACATTCCTCGGTTTGCTGCCTGTCCTGGAAACAGTCCACTAAAAGGTATTGTAATAAGTATTCTCGAAATATAATCTCGCTTTCAACATCATGCTTAGCAATGGAAGCATTTGGTAGAACATTGCTGTAGTTCTGAACCAGCTGCCTGAAATTAACTGAACTGACCACTTTCTATTTTATGACTTTGTAATCACTACTTCTTGTGCCAGTTATTACAGTGTTCCGAACCTTCCTCAGCGGTAGCAAATTTCGCCATTTACTCCGGAAAAGTGAATGTTTATGCATTGTCCTATGGTCTTTTCTTGATTTCTTGTATATAAACTTTCCTGTTCCTTAAATGTAGGTTTATTTTATTGTATAGCATTTAATGGGCAACAAAAAAACAACACTTGATGATTATGAACTCTCTGAGCCTTAGTATGTCTTCTTCTTGATCTCAGAGGTTCAATCTCCTTCGGAGGTTGCTGATCATCATGCCTATTCTAACTTTAGAGGCAGTTGTCCGAAACAGTTCGACAAGTGAGAGGTCAAACCAGTCTCGGAGGTTACGTAGCCAGGAAATTCTACGTCGACGGATCGATCTTCCCCTGCATGATGAGCTGCAGAATTTCATATTTTGAATTACGTATAACATGCCCAAGAAACTTTAATTTTCTTCTCTTAATTGTGAAAAGAATTTCCATTTCCTTATCTATTTTTTCCAGAACTTGTTCGTTCGTAATACCGTCCATCCAGGAGATCTTTAACATTCGGCGGTACATCCACCACTCAAACGATTCCAGTCTCCTCGATGTTTCCTTGTTCAGTGTCCATCCTTCAAGACCATATAGTAATACTGGAAAGACGTAACATAGCACCATTCTCACTCTCAAAGTCAAAGCTAGATCTCGGGCTGTCAGCAATTTTCTCAGTTTCATAAATGTTGTCCTCGCTTGCTCAAGTCTTGACAAGATTTCTTGTTTGTGTGCAACATTTTCATATATGATAGTTCCTAGGTATTTGAATTGATGGACTTGCTCAACCGTCTTATTGCGTCTAGTCAGCTGACCACTGATGTTCCTTTTGGATATTACTAGCATTTTTGTTTTATTGATATTAATATTTAGCCAATAATCTTCGCTAACTACTGTTACGTTGTCTACCAACCTCTGCAGATCTTTGAGGCAACTTGCTATTACAGCGATATCGTCAGCGTACTTGATGTTGTTGACAGTTCTGCCATTGATTGCTATACCCACCAGCTTCTCTTAAAATGCCTCCCGAAAAACAAACTCCGAGTAAATATTAAATAGCATAGGAGAGAGAACACACCCCTGTCTGACTACCTTCCGAATACTAATTTGTTCTGTGAAAGCATTGTCATATTTCACTCAAGATGTTTGTCCCCAGTAGAGATTTGATATTACTCGGACATCGTGGTAATCAATGCCAAGTCCTTGGAGTATATCCAGAAGCTTTTCATACTTGACATTGTCCAACACCTTACTATAATCTATGAAGCATACGTAAAGGTTTTAGTTTACATCTAGGCATCTCTGAAACAAGACATTCAAAGAAAAGGTGGCCTCTCTCGTTGCCCATTCCGTTGCGGAATCCAAATTGTGTGTCTGATGTTTCAGCCTGACATTTTTTGTATATTCTATAGTATGCATAATTTTTATAAAGATTTTCAGAACTTGACTCATCAAACTTATTATTCTGTGATCATCATACTTATCCACTATGACGCTCCTCATCCAGCAGTTTCAAGACCTCACAATGCACCTCATCTGGCCCTACTGCTTTACCGGATTTTGAGGTTTGATGGCACACTCTACTTCTTCCTTCGTTATTTCTGGAGCGCTCTCTGATATAGTTATATCATATGTCTCTGTTCTTTGGTCATCAAACAGTTGAGCTTCCAAAGTCTCAGTCTGGCGTCGAAGTCAGGAGCCAGTGCTCCCTTTTCATCTGTCAGTCTACCAGTTTTCTTCTCTCTCACCATACCGGTAACTTCTTTTATTTTTTCTAGTATTTCAGTCCTATGGTCTTTTCCTTATTTATCCTATGGTCTTTTCCTGATCTCTTGTGTATATACTTTTCTCTTCCTTAAATGTAGAATTATTTTATTGTGTAGCGTTTAATGGACAACAAAAGGACAATACTTGGTGATTATGAATTCTCTGAGCCTTAGTATGTCACCATGTGCTATCTGTGGAGAGAGTCTGTGGAGAAATATTACAGTGAGTTTTCAATTGCTTGGTCTACTACGGATTTACCCACCTGCGCTCACTGCAGAACTTTGCAATCTTTGTAATCTAATCTCTGATGTTTCGTCCGCAACTGCGGCAGATATTATTAAAGGTGGTGAGGCGATGGGCGAAGTCCTCTCTCTTGCGTCTTGACGATGACTGATTAGATTTTCAAACATTAAACGCCCCATGGTATTTACACCTTCGTCTAGTTGGAGTGGATGAGCTGGGGACGAGGTAGAGTTTTGGCGCACATGTTGTATGTGGCAAAATTCGCTTCCACTCTGAGTTCAGGACCGTAATTTCCTCCTTTTCTGTTGTAGTGGTTCTTGTGTTTTCTCAATGGCTTCCTTATCCATCTCAATGGCTTCCTTAGTTAGTCTCGGTTAATAATAAAAAAAATGATCCACCTCGTTGAAAAGGATATCCTGACCTTCAAAGAGAGTAGTTGTTGTTTTGGATTTTTTGATACCAAAATATAAAAAAAACAGCGTCTTTCCTTTTCTATCTCCAAGTTTTGGGTTTATAGACTTGAATTGTAAGAGGAAGTTTTACAGTTCTTCCTCGCCGCGACTCCAACTATTTTTATTATCCAAATACTTTTTGTCTTCTTTCGTCTGATGCCACGTCGTTGATTAACTTGATTTCTACTGTTGCGTTTCCTTTATCTGCTGGCAAAATAAAAATATCTTTGTTTTCCTTCAAAGCTTTCCTTTCTGCAAAGGTAATATTGCTTTTCGGCTGTAGGCTTTATTGTGACAGCCGAATTGTAGTTGGCACTTAGTTCATCAAATTCCTTTTTTTGTCGGTTCGTTGCTGCTTCGGCTGCAATCCTTTGTTTATGAGTTAAACGATCCACTTTTTCCCAGTCGCTCTAATGGCTAGTTCTAAATTGACAAATAACAGTTTTTCATCATTAATGACAAGATCCCTAGTGGTCTCATGTTGTTCGGTCCCGTTGTCAATTCCGCTTGCTGGACCGGATCCGTAGGTCATTTTTATCCTCAAAAACTTTGGGATGTTTACAGTGTCACGGCAACGTAGTAGATATGTGCCAGTGAACATAGGAGCGGTGCTTTTTTCTTGGGGATGTTTTCCAGTTGTCCAATCAGTCTTGACATATCCTCCTAGTAAGGGCGTCTTATCAGACTGTGAAGGCTTTCACTGACGGTCAAAATACATTCTAAAGTATTTTCCAGGCTTTAAAACCCTGGTCCACTGGAATTTCTTCCTGACGTTTCCTCTGCAACTACGGCGGATGTTATCAAGTGCCCACTGCCCTACCGCTTTTGAGAATGTCCCCGTCAGTCAGGAAGAAATTTTATCGGACACAGCTTCAAGGCCTGGAAAACATTTTAGAATGGTATTTTGACTAGCCATGGAAGCCTTCAAAATCTGATAAATTCCGGTAATTATAAAAATATCAAAACTCATGTTAGTTTTGTAACCACATGTATTTTTAATCTTGTCGGACAATATACTTTAAATATTTTTGATCGAGCCTGACCATATGTTTCAAAATGTCCCATGTGTCCATTCGAAACTGCTGTCTGATTGATATGATTATTATCTTTTGTCAGCCTTGTGTGACCTACTTTTTGACAATTCTCAGACTGAGTTTATTTCGCATGTTCTTCTAACTTATTCCCTCAACAGGACACCTTAAGTTGCCTTTTTTGAGCCTTTGAAAGAAACAGCCGATCCGATTTTGATTAATCTTTCGTCGTTCGAAAGTACGTCATTTATTCCATATTCTTGGAAATGAGATAAAGTTTTTGACTGTTCTTACAGTTGCAAATGTGCAGCATGTTACTAAGGTGTATTCAAACGTTCAAAAGTTGAACCAAACCGAGACTGAGACTTCTCTCGTGGTCTCGTGAAGCCCTAATCCCAGGATTGTCTGAAAGTTTGCAGCAACGGATTAGGCACAAATTCCCTGATTGTAGGCTTGGTTTGTATAATATTAAGACTGTCAATTCACTCTTTAGTAGAATTAAGGATCCAACTCCTTTTGACCTGTGTTCATGCATCATTTATAAAATTCCATGTTCTGACTGCAGCAAGTGCTATGTGTGAACGACAAGACAATACTTGAAAAAGCGGCTGTATCAACATCGGTATTATTGCAGGGAGCTGAACCGCAACAAGAGTGAAAAAACAGCATTAGCTCAGCACTACTTTAAGAGGAACGTGAGCGGGACGATACATATTGCGCTGAACGATACTGTCAACAATAGAACAGACGCTCAGGGACTCAGTATACAGTATAGGAATCTTATTCATATTTATAAGGAATTAACATCCTAATCTGTACTAAAGTACAGATAAAAAAAAAGTATAATGGTTCAAGAGTTTTTTGGAACTCAAATACCAGATAACATTCTTATATTGGCCGAGAGCTGGGATTGCTGATGGTAAGCAAAACGAGGCATCAATGTTGTTGTGACTATTGTGCCTTCTGGATCTCTGAAAAGAGAACCCTTTATGTTTGCTGTTGTATGGAGAATGTTGTTCTTTTTGCTTTATGCTGTCGACTATCATCATGGATGTAAAACTAAATACTGACACCATCCTTCTTATCAGAAAATAGGTAAGGCCTCTACTATCTAAGATCTTTTGTGTGAAATTTGGTTTGTTTCTTGTTATCGTCATTGTTTTGTTAATATACCTATAAATAATTTAAGGGATTTTTTAAAATGTTTTTGAACTGCTTAATAATTTGTAATTTGGTTCTTTCTACTGTTTTGGTTTTTTTTCTGCCTGTATTGTACACCTGGCAGAGAGTAATATGTATATGAACGTGTATATATTGGCATATGCATGTGTATATTAATGATAAAGATGTTATTCACTGTACCTTTTTTTCGTTACCTGCACAGTTCTGTAGATTCACTTTGTATATGTGTATTATGTTGATTATTTCCTGTTTACTTAGCGTGTTCTTATACTTATGTTACAGCCCTGAAGAAGACGTCAATTTTATGTCGAAACGTTGGCCGTTTTTTGAGTCGCAAGGGTGTTTTATTTTGTCCTATACCTGCTAACCACCACAACATGTAAGTACATTTTATAAGAAAACTTAAGGATACCAGTAATCTCTATGTAGTGGTTTTACTCTTGGGATGTGGTCCTTGGTAGAAATACACGATTTATTGACGTTTTGGCACTAATTTTTGCCTTCATCAGAACACGCTCATGGCTTTAAACCAAAAAGTTTTTTGCCATGTTCCTCGATGTTTCAATGATAAATTTTTTGCAAGGATTGGCAGTTGTTGTGTTACACATACAACAGCCGTTGCTGGCAAAACTATCGTTTAAATTGGAATTTGGAAAATGAAAGGTAGAATATGTATTAAAAAGATGGTTTTTTTTTGTTCTTTTGGGAAAGAGAGATTCAGATTTGGGTCTCTCAAAAAAAAAAAAAATTATGTTTGTGCTACAGCACCGCATACGAAAGAGGCCTTCCGTAGCTTTACGGAGCGACATACGCATTACCCAAAAAAATATTTTTTTTTAATACAAATTTCACCTTTTATTTTCCAAATTCCAATTTAAACAGTAGTTTTCTCAACGAGAGCTGTTGTACGCGTGATGTTGGGACACATCATAGTCTATTGGTTTTCGTGGACCCGAGTCGACGGCTGTAAAACGTCTTAACAATCCAACAACTGCCAATTCTTGCAAAAAATCATTGAGGGATCGAGAAACATGACAAAAAAGGTTTTTCGGTTTAAAGCCATGAGAGCTTTGTTTTCTGATGAAAGCACAATTTAGTGACGAAAAGTCAATAGGGTAAGTTCTCTGCATCGTAAATTTTTACCAAGGACCACATCCCAAGAATAAAACACAACAATGAAACAAGAAGATCAAAAACGTGCCAACATTTCAACCAAGAATCTCTATGTTCAAGAAACTGTAAGTCTACCCTGAAAATTTCATGACCTACGAATTACTGACGTCACTGTCTCAAAAGCCCTGAGCGCTGCTTAGATAAGTTTTATGGTAAGTCCTATAGATAACCACGCCTAAAGTAAGTTAAATATGTGAGTGTGTAAATTAAGTAATAACCATTTATCCTTCTTCTTTTTATGCATATCTGCTTCCTATATTTAGAAGATATTAAGTCATGCCACTGATTTTTTAATTCCTTAGTCCACTATTAAAAATCTCATAGCGGACCGGGTGCTTCCTGTGCACATGGCGCGCAAAAACGATCTACCTGACCCTTAAAGATCACCGTGGAAAATGCTTGTATATTCATAAAGTTATTAAATAAGGTATCTTGTATTAAATTGCCGGAGTGGGAAATTAAGAGACGTGACACATGCTATCGTTAACGATGTGAGCACGAAAGGCTACGTTTAGGAGCCTTTCAAAATTGATTTCAGAGCTTCCTTGAAATATTTTTCTACATGTATAAAAGAAATCTGTATGCCTTCTGAACTACCCTTCTATCTAAGGGTTGGGTCATTGCGCGCGGTCTCCATCAAAAACATAAACATGTCTAAAACACGAACCAGGGCGAGAATATTAATTACCTATATGGAATTTGGTTTTCTCGTGTGCCCAATGACGGGAGCGACATCAGAATGTCGCTTGTCACAGGTCCTTTCCCGACGGGGGTGCGAGCCACTTTTGTTAAAGTCAGCTAACTATCTTGTGGGCCTTTTGTTATGTGCCGACCTGATGTGAAATCATATTTTTAATTTGTGACGCTTGCTCGAGTTTTATGGACATAATGGCATTTACAAGTGGGTCCACAATGTCTTACCAGTTTCGATTAAAACTCAGGTAATAATTTTGTAGGAAACGCCGACTAATTTGATAAATTGTGAGGTTTAAGGTATTCTCGGGACACTTGCATAATCTGTTGTCTTTATAATGATTTGGTTGTTTGACACAAAATCGAGAGAGTTAGTTCCCTTGGCCCTGGAGTGTGCATGTGTAGAACGTCTCGAAAACAATGTTATCTACATGGTTTTCCGTTTCCTTCATGAAGTCATGCAATCGGAACTGGGCGCTCTCAATCAAATATATCACGACTTTGTCTTCAGCGAAATTAGTCTTTAAGGTAAGCGACATAAGGCTCAGAAACAATTGTGCCGTTTCAACGCTTAATATTTATTTTTGATAACATCTGCGAGACTACAAATCGACACCTTGACAACCCACAATTATCCGCTATAATGTTCTGCATTGTTTAAAAAATGCTTAGATAAAGCTGCTGATACTACTCGGCCAAATATTGGACACTACATTAATACGCCTTAATCTATTTTCATCTGACACATGGGGATAGGTTTTTAACGGCGATGACCTTTTTTAAGTTATTATATTCCGCCCATCTCATAAAATATGAAAATTACATTATTTTTTAATAGTTGCAGCGGTGCCCGTTCGGTAAATCGATTGTCGTTTTCCAAAGACACCGTATTAAAGCCTTCTGTTATTAACTGACTTACATAATGATTATTAGGGTAGATTATTTTGTTTTTTCTATAGGCAAGTTTAGCTTAATATTTACCTACTGTAAAACTCATATAACACATAAAAAGTAAACATAATTCCCGTAGTCAAAGTAATATGTAATTAAACAAACATTGGTGGATGTACTTCTAACTTTCTAAGCGACATTGACTGTAACTAGAAACTAAACTGTCTAATAAATTAAATGTAAAAGCCAGGAGGCGCTACTTGCTTTTGAGTATAGAAAAAAACATTATCTGAAGTTATATGTATATTAATAATTAAGTTAGATGAAATTCCGGCCTCACACATCATATTAATCTGTGACAATTTTTTTATAGGGAATTTACCGTTATTTTGAAATACCCAAAAAACCGTCAAAACTGAGTGTTACCTTTTCTAGACGGATAGAGCAATTAATCTTCAATTTAAAGTTTACAGACTCTTTGAAAAATTTAAAATATTTGTTAACTTGGTTATAAAGCAGAAGCATAAAAATTTTCTGGTGGTGGTAATTAGCCGGATTAGGACAACACCGTTCTCGACCACGTTGTAGACGTGGCCAACGTTTCGACGTTTAATTTACGTCTTCTTCTTTATCACTATTAGCTAATAAACAAAGTGAACAACAACATTTGCCACACAAGAGCTGACTCAGAGGACTTTCCTTTTACATTTGTTTTGTTACTAAAAGAACAACTCTGTGTTTTTGTTGTTATTGCGGAAATCTTTCCTTTAATGTCATTACTGGTGTAAAAGTAAAGATTGACAACGCCTTTGCAATAATGCTTCACGCGTAATTCCGTAAAAGAAGACGTGAATTAAACGTCGAGATGTTGGCCGTTTTCTGATTTACCCAAATTTTTCATTTGGTTCTAAATCTGCTAACCATCAGGGCTTAAAGACGCAAACACCACCATTTTGTTGACAAATCTTTAAAAATCTCTATATTCTGAGTTAACAAAAAATAATGAAATAAACCAATTTTAATGCTATTTTGGAACATAATAATGTTAATCTGCGTTACTTAGCACCTTTCCAAACTATTTGTTTTATTTCTTTGACAGTTTCAGTTTTTAGGAAATTTACTTTAAATCCCTTAATTAGACTGTAAGTAAAATTATCAGAGCCAGTAGAAAAGTATGTTCCATATTTTTTAACATTAAATTTCTAAAAAGAATAAAAGAAAAATCAAAAAATCTTCACCTTCGAGCGATTTCTCTACAAGGTATACCTGCACTGATGGGAAGAGTAAAAGGGCAAAAAATCGACCCTTCGATGCTCTTTGTTGATATACAAAATGTGGACATTTTTACAATAACTTGTGAAGAAAAATTACGGAAACATTTAAACTATCCACTTAAATTGTTGAGCAGGGTATTTATTTACAAGCAATGTGGTTTCTAATTTTTTAATTTTTCAGGATTCGTTCCAAAAGGTGCATAAAAGGTGCATTTTTTTAATGGAGCCTATATATTATTTTAAATTAGAATTCTATGTTATATTACTATACCAATAACACAGCTCGTGTGATATTATACATCACATTTTATGTTTTATAATTTTCTACTAAATTCCAATGCAATTCTCTAATGAAAATAACGGTCCTAAACCATTTAAAAAGTAAGAAGTTTCATACTTGGAGTAAGAGATACACCAAAATATCAAGTAAGTTATATTTGTGGAATGGTAACTTCAAGCTCTATACAAATTTGGAAAACTCTACATGCTGTCTCATTAAAAAAAAAACTTTAACACTAATCTTGAGAAAATAAATTAATGACAATAAAAAATTTTTTTTGGCATGAGTAATTCCAACGTTTCAAACCGATTCAATATATATTTCGAAGTTGCGAGCCTTAAAGTGCGCAGCTTGTTCTTATCTATGGAAAAGAACCAATACGTTAAATTAAGAAATAGCTTGGTAAATGGTTACGTTTATTTGAATTTACTAAGAAAGGATAAAAACAAACTACAGGAATGCTCAAAATCTGTGCCAATAATCGAAACTTTGTGAATTGCGAAATTATTACATTTCATTCAGTTTACTCAAAAAAGCTCAGAAATAAGAACATAAAAATTTCTAATAAATCAAAATATTTTCTGCGCTATAAAGCAAAATTTCGTAAATGAATTTCAAAGTGATACATGTACAAATACATGCAACAAAGTACATTTCTTTCAGTTTACTCAAAAATACTCAGAAAGAAAAGCAGCAAAGGAACGCTCAACATTTTTTTTTCTAAGCTGCAGAAAAGTACTAACAATGCGCACTCAATTAAATATATTTTTTAACTGGCAATATTTGATAAAGGCAAATTCATAAAAATGTCCCAGGTTCACTGGGTATTACATGCAATATCTCCACCTGCTGTGATCATATGATTATAGGACACCATGTACCTATATTACTATAAAACTCCTAATCAAGAAACCGGTGAAAATCTTTGGAGATATTGATAACTTGCTATACATTGCAGGAAAATAAAAATATTTTTTTTTAAAAACAAAAAAGTGACATTTTAATTACTCAAAACGTCAAACTTCTTAAAAGATCAATTTTACAGCCTAGGCAGTTAAAAAGGATGTTTCCTATTCTGTACTGATTATAACACATTAAGTGAATCTTAGCTTATGTCATGCCTTTTTCTTAATAATTGAAGAAATGGAGGACAAAGATAATTGCAAGTTTAATGATATCTATTTTCCCTGACATGTCAACAGTCAGTTGTCGATAACTCAAGATATCATGGCCTGCTTTGACAGTACCAATTTCCTTCCACATGGAGTCAAAAAAATGTTTCATTGCAAGCACTTGAAAAGTGCTAGTTTTTCACTTTGTGAAATAAACGACAAGTTTTAGCAACATAGCAGAACAACGGCTGGAACAAGTTGAAAGAATCACAATTAACTCATTGAATTTTTGCAAGATTAGAATAATCGTATGCGTGTATAACCGAAATTAATGTGTTTCCGAAATATAGGTCTTTTAGATTCGCCTTTGAATTCTAATAATATTTTGTTCATAACATTTTATTCTAATTTGTTTGAAATATCATACTTTTATCCTTTAAGTGGCTCTCAACATCTAAACTGTTTGAGTTAAATTTCCAATTACCCATTTTTAAGCCTGTCAAATTGTCTTTATTTTCTGACAGACGTCAAATTAGATGTTTTTGAATTCATTTTACGAGTTAAGAGACGGATGAAAAAAACTGTTTCCCTCTAATTAACCGTCTAAAAGTTATAGGTCACATACAGAATAAAAGTATGATATTTCAAAGATGGTTGTTTCAAAATCCAACTCATCATACCGTAAATGCATGAAATATTATTAAAGTTTCAAGGCGAATCCAAGAATAAGAAAAATATACAGGATAATTAATAAGGAAGAAAATAAGTTTATGTCAAAATGACGCTTCTCATGCAACTTGTAAAAATACGAAAATTTTTATTGAAATCAGCATTCTTAACCATCACCTATTCGCCTGAAACTTTTCCTAGGATGTACAGGGGTCGTGCTATGTAGCATCTAAATTGAGTTGCGACACCCTGTATATTAATGATAGAAAAGTTATTGATAATTCAAGTGAACTCTTAACTGAAAATTTGAAGTTTATTTTAAATGAAAATGGCGGCGATGACAAGGTTTATCATGTTTACCAAACTTTGACAATATTAAAGTTAAAAAAGCTAAAAACTGCAGAAAATTAAATTCATATTTATCAAAAATAAAAAAAAATCCTCAATAGAAAAAATAGTGTAAGACACACGTTCACATGACTCTTTGTCGCACAAGTCCATTGAGTTGCCTTATGAAACTTGTATCTTAATACTTATACTATTTAAAACTTTTTTTGTCTCGCCCGGTATGCAATATGAAAGGTCTTAAAGAGATCTTATAAAGATCTTAATAAAGAGGGGCAATATTCACATTGGTTCATTAGCCACCAGTAAGAGGAAACGAGACATATTTTTTTAGCAAAGCGGCACAGCATCAAAATGGTACGAGTCAACCATCTACACAAAAAAATTAATCATTTTTTGAATCTATAATAGTCGTCTAAAAATTAAAATCCTATTCGTCCTAATTCTAATCTATAAATCATCATCCTAATCCTACAAATTCTTTAAGTGTGCTTCCCATTTACAACGATTTCAATGCCAACAAGATGATCACACTGTAAAGGCTTTCACGGTTTTTCGGCTTTGAAGCCGTGGTCCAATGGAATTTCTTCCTGACGTTTCGTCTACAGCTGCGGCAGACATTATCAAAGACCATGAGGCAATGGACGAAGTGATCTCCCATGCTTCCCGACGTTGACTGATTCGAATGTGGTGAGCTCTGTGGTTCCGTGGTATTTATTCCCCCGCCGTGGCGCCGCAGTGGTGGGGGTAGCGCGGGGTTTCAGCGCACTTAATGTATGTCGTAGAACTCGCTTCCAGACTGCATTAAGAAACGTAATTTCTTCCTTCCTGTTGAAATTATTGTCGAGTTTAAAAATCTCAATGGCCTCTCTCGTTAGTCTCGGATAGAAACGCTGCGATTGATATAAGATATTTACCTCGTTGACAAGGATGTCGTGACCTTCGGAGATAGTGTGCTCTGCTACTGCTCACTTTTTTGTTCTGTTGTATTGTATGAGTTGATTTAAAGACAGTTTTAACATTGCGCTTTTCCAGTAGCCTGCCGATCCTGTCCGTTACTTTGTGGATGTATGGTAGACTAGTCCATCAGCGCTTTCCTTCATCTTCCTCCGTTGTCCCTTCCTGGCGCTCTACATTCCTTGGATGGGCGGCCTATCGAGCTCGTGCTTGCTGTATCCATTCCAACCAAAGGCTCTTTCCAGATGTTCATTTCCCGTTCCAATTCAGCCGGCTCACAAATTCTCTCGGCTGTCACAGAGAGAGTCTTTATGACTCCCCTTTGCTATCTGGGATTATGATTTAATCTGTCATTGAGGTATCGGTCAGTGTGAGTTGATTATCTATGAATGGTGTGCGCAAGCTTCTCATTCGGTCTCCTTGATAGCAAAACATCCAAAAACGGTAGGCGTCCTTCCTTTTCTATCTCCATAGTGAATTGAGATTTTGAGTTGAGTGTACGAGGAAGTTTTGAAGTTGGCCCTCGCCATGGCTCCAAATAACAAAGGTGTCGTCAAAAATGGTTGGCAATTACAGGAATAAGGGGGCTGCCCATAGCTACACATCAGCTTGTTCGCAGAAATCTTCCTTCCCTTGAAAATATTTAGTAATTAGGCAGTATTGGATCAACTTTGCAATATCTTGTGGAAATTCCTGGTTAATATATTCTATGGCTTCCTTTACTATCGTGAAGAGCGAAACAACGTCGAAGCTAACGGGAATTTCTCCTGGAGAAAGAGTCAAAGAATGCAGTTTTTCGACAAATCAGTGGAGTTTTTTATACAGCTGTCAGTATTTCCTATTTTAGGTTGCAGCAGTTTTGTGAGGTGTTTCGCTATTTCGTAGGTCGGGCTTCCTATGGTGTTCACGATGGGTCTTAGTGGCACATCCGGTTTAAAAATTTTTGACAAACCATACAGCCTTGGTGGCAAGGCTTCTGATTTTTTAAGCTCAGTCATTTCATCCCATGCCATGTCCTTGGTTAAAATGTGGTCCTTAGAATCCGAGCGGTTGGATCACGAGTTAGCACCATGTAGGTGGTGGGATCTAACAGTGTTTTAACTTTTCTTTCGTAATCCGATGTTGACATTACTACTGTCGCGTTTCCTTTATCTGCTGGTGAGATGAGAATATCCTTGTCTTCGTTCAAGGCTTTCAGAGCTTTCCTTTCTGCAAAGGTGAGATTGCTTTTAGATGGTTTTACGCGTTGTAGAATTCGTGACGTTTCCATCCTTATCTGTTCAGCCGTCTGAATTGGCAGCTGCCGGATTGTGACATGTGTTTTGGCAAAATTTCCTCTCTTGTTCAGAACGCTCAGCTTGCCTGTTAACAGTTCTTTGTCGATCAAATGGACTACAATCTTACATTTCCTCTCTTCTGATGTGATGTTTAATGTTTCGGGCGAATTGTCGGTGGCACCAAGATCTCTACGCATCTCATGGATCCTTTCACAGAGGATAGATTGTTCGGTCCTGTTATATGTAAATCCTGCTCGCTTGACTAGAATTGAAGATCCTTTTTATCCTCAGGAAGCTTGGGATGTTCTTGGTGTCACGGCATCATAGTAATAATAATAATAATATCTTTATTGCCACCAAAACGACACAGTCAACAAAGCAACGTCAAAAGCAAACAAGAGAAAAAATACACTCTATAAATTGTTTTTGGAATGCAGCCACTCCCAGAATCACACAACACTGTAGTTTTGGTTTGCAAATCCATATATTCAGCTACAAAGCTCATATAAAGCTAAAGCTATAGTAGCAGTTGTCTAGCAGGAAATCAGTGGTAGCTTTCTTAAATGATAAAAGACTGGTCTTGTCTCTAATGGTATTGGGACCTTTCTTGAAAAAAGTAGAGTTGTGCAGTGGCACTCTGAGAATGTCTGCACTCCTGGTTGCCATGGTCATACCTTGAGCATATACATCCGCGTTGCGTGTAAACAGATTATAGTGTCTTCTTACAATCATTACCAGCAATAGGAAGTATAACGATGGGACAGTGAGTAATTTCATTTGCTTGAAGTAGGGCCTACATGATACTCTAGGGTATATCTTCTGGATAGAGCTAACAATCCGCTTCTGGGCTACAAATATTTTGTGAGCATTTCTACATGAGCCCCAGAATATAATGCTATAAGATATTATCGATTGGGCTCCGGCATAATATATCTGCATTAGTGTGGTACGTGAAAAGCAATTTCTGAGTCTGCCAATTAAAGCACAGAAACTGTTTAGTCTATTTTCCAAAATTTTTATTTGCTTATTATATGCTAGAGTTTGATCAACCGTCACCCCCAAAAATTTCACCCCGTCTGATACAGGAAGAGAACCGGCACCAATGTTGACATACAAAAACTCAAGAGAGCTACCCATTTTGCTAAAGATCAACAGACCTGTCTTCCCACAGTTGACCATCAGGCCACTGGCCGCACACCAATCCCGCATTCCCCCCACCGCACCCGAACAAGCCGCTGAGAGACCAGCAAAGCCATCATCCGCCAGCACAATAGACGTATCGTCCGCATACTGGCAGATGCGACCACCAGCAATCGTCGCACCCAATCTATTGACGTACAGGAGGAACAACACGGGACCGAGAATGGAGCCCTGCGGAACGCCCCTCCGGATCACTACCGACCGGGAAAGAACCTCGACCTGCTGCACAGATACTATCTGCTGTCTGTTTGTTAGATAAGACTTTATGATTGAGGCGAAATTCCCCCTAACTCCATAGCTAGCTATCTTGTTCATGAGCAGATCATGATCTAATGTGTCGAAGGCCCTTGAGAGAACCCATCAACCTTTTTCTCACTGTCAACATTTTCAATTATGTATGTAATAAAGTCAAATATTGCTAGCTGTGTAGACCTATTGTGCATAAACCCATACTGGTGGCTGACTATCTCTTCATGATGTTGTAGGGAATTCATAAGCCTACTGTATGTGGCCCTCTCAAAGATTTTCGACACAGAAGAGAGAAGGGAGATGGGTCTATAATTGTTGATGTCGGTTCTCTTTCCCTTTTTATGAGCGGGAATAACCTTAGCTCTCATCAAGATGTCTGGAAATATCCCAGCACTAAAACTCATGTCATTCATGATGTATAAATGGCCAGTGGCGTTGAAATGCATTTAGCTACCCTTTTGATTAATACTATCGGAAACTCGTCTAAACCCGCGGAATATTTATTGGGCAGGGCCATTATAATTCTAAATACTTCCATATCATCCACCGGCCTCAAGAAAGCCGTAACAGGGTTGCCAATAACATTCTCCACAACACCATCTTGCAGGCGAGCTACAGACGGGCTGTCGAGCTTTCTCAGAAATAAGTCTGCCACCATGGAAGGATCTCCCGCTGACACTCCATCAAAGTCAAGAACTATACTATTTTGATTACGGTTTGAAGTGAGATTCCTATAGATGCCCCAAACCGTTTTTGTTTTGTTGTTTGAGTTATTAATCTGATTTTCATTAACCGCTGTTTGATATTGCGAAATAAACTTTCTATAATTTTTTTTTTCACTCTTGTAGATATCCAAGTTAATCCGGCTTCCAGTGATCTTATACCACACATATAAGTCCTTTACATATTGCCCATATTCTTTAATCTCCTTGCTAATCCAAGAAGGTCTTTCGGCCTGTAACCTACCTTAGCTAAGAGGAAATGCCGTTCAAGAGGAAATGCCGCCGAAGAGGAATGAAGTTGAAATAATAATATAGAATGTTATGAAATATATTATAGCTTTCATTGGGATCTTGCACAGCATAGATATCTTCCCAAGTTTCGTTTTCAAGGCAATCTATAAAGAACTGAATGTTGGTGTCAGTAAAAAAGCGTTTTTAATGCATTTGGCCCTAGTGGCTTGGTTTTTTGAGACTAGAATTCTCACTATCTGGCCATAGTGATCAGACACATTAGTTAAGTATATATTTCCATGTATCAATTCGTTCGGAATATTACTGAAGATATTATCCACTTGTGTCCCATCGCCTCTCCCAGCCCTAGTAACATCATGTATGCTAGAGGAAAGACCAAAACTCACAAGTAATTGATTCACTAGATCTGAGTCAGCGTTATCTGTATGGAAATTCACATTGAAGTCCCCACAGACTATGAGATACCTATTACTATAGGTTTCGTGCACGTGACGTCACAATTTGAACCTGGGGGTATGTCAACATAACCTCACCCATATAAAATACATGTAAATTAATGACATCTTTGCATTTAATAAAATTTTTTTCAATTATCTTAAATCGAATGAAACTTAAATTTTGCTGGAGGACTGCTAGAATCATCATTCTTGACAGTGAAGCAAAAAAGAATGACCTTTATGCCGAAATAAGTGATAAGGAGAGCCATATTTTGTGGAGTAGACCTACCACCAAGTACCACCAACGTTTGATGCCTCAAAACTACTTCAATTTCAGACAAAGGAGCATGGAAATAGAAGTTTGTCGTTCTCAGTAGATTCTATTGCCATAAAAACTAGAAAGGAATGGATTGTTAAAAGGTATAATATGATTACTTGGCTAGAAGCTGGAATAAGATATTTAAACATTTATAGGTGTGAATTCTAAGTCATTTACGTCCTGGACTTGAAAATCGTGCACCAAATCCAAATAAGTCGAGCACTTTTGTGTCTACAAGGAAATGATTATTAAAAAAAAATTGATGGGTGTGGTCAGAAATAGATAACACGAACTATAACAGTTTGAAATACTTTCTATGCCTCAAAACTACTTCAAATTTTGACAAAGGAGCATGAAAATAGAGGTTTGGTGTTCCCAATAGATTTTAGTGCCATGAAAACTAGAAAAGAGTGGATTGTGAAAAGGTATAATGTGATTACTTGGCTGGAAGATGAAATAAGATATTTAGACACTCGTAGGTGTGAATTCTGAGTCATATATGCCCTAGACTTGGAAATCTTGCACCAAATCCATATAAATCAAGCACTTTTATGTCTACGAGGAACTAATTGTCGAAAAAATTTGGTGATTACTGTGGTCAGGAATAGATAACACTTGAACTGTGCAGTGATAAATTAAGGCAAAATGATTTTTAAGATGTGGTATTTAGAATAAATTTGTAAATGTTCCTCCACAATTTAATATAACAACATTGTTACTGTTGAGGTTATAATTGTTTATCGAGGAATTTAAAACAAAACCTGTCTCTTAATGGAACACATTTTATTGAAACAAACACTTATTCAAAGATTTTCTTCAATACAATCTCACTGATACTGCTAGAATATAAATATATATTTTTAAGTTATATAAATAAATAAATACTGAATTAAATATGTTTAAGAATATATGCCACAAAGCCCTTTTACTATTCTTTTTAATATATCTTTGTCCTTTTGTTGTGTTACATACTACTTACATGGAATGGCTTCTGTTTCCTTACTTGGCTACTTATTTGTCATTTCCATACTCTACCAAAACAATAAAGCTATCAAGATATTAAAAACATAACTCCAGTTAAACAGTTACAAAAAAAGGGCAAAAATAATATGATTGGAACTGTATGTTAAGCACCAATGAGGGTATAATTCTGTACTTAAGCACCAACTTAGTAATTTTGTATCCTCCTTGGCCTTGGTTAAGTTAAGCACTATGAAGACAGGCATTGCAAAGTAGAAACAAACAAAATTCTCATTTCAGCATTTCTTATTCCCAAAATATTTGGAGTTGAAATAATGGGCTTCTTAACAGTTGTTCCAATCACGCAATGCTCAGATATCAATAGTGTGATTTGAAAGTACATTATTAAACTGTACCTGAAGCAGATTAGGGTCTGTGTAGGCAGAATCTGCAAAGTTCCAATTTTATGTAATTCCTGTACAGTTATGAGGCAATGTTATCCTATAGCTCCGACCTGGATATGGGAAATGTACTGCTTAGAACAGCTCACTTTTGTTTCAGGGTAAATATCTTAACAAATATTATAGAAAAACGGATTTATATGCATGAATGCAGATTTTTTCCATTTACGTCAATGTAAATTTTTGAGGTTGTTTTACCACCAAGTTCGATGACAGGTCACGTGCTGCACGAAACCTATTAGGATTATACACTTCATGCAACAAGTCATATAGGTTAGTCACAAAAGTATCTAAACAGCCAGATGGCGAGCGATATAGAGTGACAGTTGTACAAAAATATCCACTTTGGGTTGTAAGATTAGCAACACAAAATTCAAAATGTCTTTCAGTGGGTAGTTTTTGTACAGATACCTGTTCCATTGGGATATCCTTTTTGCAAAAAATGGCAGTTCCTCCTCCCCTCAGCTCTGTTCTTGATGAGTAGCTCACCATGCTGTATCCACTCAGTTGTAAGTATTGTAAGTCTGGATTTTGAAGCCAATGCTCTGTTATACAAAAGATGTCAGGCTCAACTTCCGACAGCGCAACGCAGACTTCTTGGGTTTTGTTGTTCAGGCTTTGCACATTCCAATGAAACAAGATTAGCCTCTGTGATTTTGTTATAGTTGTGCTTCGGGTGTTTTGCTGCTTCATGGAGTCATATTCATGTTCATGGGATGGTAGATCACTTAGGTGGATGCTTCCGCCGCTGCGATTGCGAGTGTCATCCTTATCTAGCCAATTTCTATTATTGGTTTTGTTTGGTCTAAAAAATTCCGGCCTAGTCCAAAGTTGAACCGTTGGAAGGTCACACCTTTAGGCCAGAAATCTGGACTGTCTATTAAATCTTTATGTTCAAAAGGAACACCAATCATGTAGAACCGTCCTTTTTGTATTTTCGGTTGACACCCTTTAACGGAAATGCTTTGTGCTGTGACATCAGCATGCTTTAGAACATAGTTGGTGATATTGTCTTTGGTAACATGTTCACCAAGTTTTTTTAGAAAGACTCAGGCTTTTTTGACTTTTTTCGTGTCTTTATCAAACTGGAGTTCCACATCCTCAGTTCGATTTCCCTGCTATAGGTTTTTTTTCTTAAGCTCCTGCCATCTTTGTTTATTTAATTTCCTGTTTCTTGGTTGTATAAATTCTTCAGATTCTTTGTCATGACTTGGTTCCGTCCCACCAGACAAAGACATGCTCGATCCGTCCCCGCCAACGCCGGCGCTCTGTGGGTTGCCTAAGGCAGCAGCGTAGGATGCTGGTTCGCTCGATTGTGAGGGTTTGGCAACATTGGCGGTGTATTCCTGGTTGTCATTATGCTGGCTGTTTTGGTTTTGTTTACCAGTAGTAGAAATGCCAGTTAGTAGAAATGCCAGTTAACTCAGTAGATGTGCTTTCTTCTTGCGGAGGTTTCTTCCTTACGCTTCGTCTAGAACTGCGGCAGACATTATCAAAGGCGATGAGGCAATGGGCGACGTGATCTCCCCCTCCTTTGTGAGCCAACTGAATTGGAACGGGAAATGAAGCATCTGGAAAGAGCCTTTGGGTGTAGTGAATACAGCAAGTACAAGTTCGATAGGGCCGTCCGTTCAAGGAATGTAGAACGCCATGAAGGAACAACGGGAGAAGATGAAGAAAGTGGAGCTTCTTCAGTGGAGCCACAGTCGAATCAGTCAAGGTCGGGAAGCACGAGAGATCACTTCGCCCATTGCCACATCGCCTTTGATAATGTCTGCCACAGCTGTAGACGAAACGTCAGGAAAAAAATCCATTGAACCACGGCTTCAAGGCCCTGAAAACACTTTAGATTGTATTTTGACCGGTCGTGTAAACTTCACAGTATTACAAAATCGAATTGTTTATAGGTTGTACTTGGTAGGCCTTTTCATGTCCACTGAATAATTTGGACGATTGTCAACGTTCTGTCAATCTGACAGTTCAATAAAAGGGGTTGTGCTGACTAACTCGGCCTGTTCTTCTTTGATGAAGATTAATAAATTTCACATGATTCAAAAACACTACCAGGCATCACACCGTTATTATCTTCTGTAATGAAACCATAATATACATACAAGAAAAGAAATCATCAACTTTGTAGGGCTTAATTCCGTCAAAAACTTAATAAACGAAAATTTGGTGTTCTAAATTGGGACACTTAATTCCCCTCGAGGCTGTTTGTATATCCTGTAAATTAAAATTAAAATAAACACGGCATATTGCCAGTAATCCTCATCGTTTCGAAAACAGCCTATAGGTAGCAAACACTGACAATCCACATTGAATACAGATGACTTCCCTGTCAATCATTTGCACTGGTGTTAAGGCGAATCGTAAATGTCGGAAAACAATGTCGGAATTCGGAAAGGTTTTAATCGACAGAGACAGCGCTATATAAGCTTGCTGGCTGAAAATACATGCATAATATGAGTTACCACTGGAAGTCCATTTTTAAATTTTACATATGCATTTGACCTCTGTTTGGCGAATTTATTTTTGTTACCATCAACAAGAGTTGGTTTTGGCTGAAAGCTAACAACTAACATTGGATAGATTACCAACACGTGGTCCCGAATTTTTATTTGTACCTATGGATTGTTGACAAAATAATTGTGTTTAAATATTTATTATTACTCAAAAGTAACTTTAGTGAAGCAGTATGGTAATGATATATTATTCGAAGAAGCCCCATTAATGAAGCAAACTCGTTATGATTGACATATTGGGCGAGTATAATGAAAACTGGGGGACGATAAGGGCCACAGTCTGCCTTAATTCGAAATATCCGCGCAGTTATTGACATAACTGGCTACCCTTTGCTGCAAGGGTTAATATGAACTCGTTCGAGTAATTATTTCGGTCGGAAGATCATAATCCCTTCTTATAATGTTCCTAACAAATCTGCCATTATGGCTACCATTTTGAACCGCTTTCCCAGTCGAGATTGGCCATTTAACCCTGCTGTGCTTAAGATAAACTGTCGTCATTTTGTTCTGCAAATGACAAGGTTTAAATTTCCACAATCACTTAAACTTCAAATGCTAATTAAAATAACATGTTTATTAAACAAATCAGAATCACGACTCGGGTATTATGTGCCGATCTACCTAAAATCAATAGATTACCCCTGAATGTTCATTCATCAGCAATGTAATAACGACCCCACAAGTCGATAATGAATCACAGAAAAGGGCATATTATATAAATGTTGGGGTTGTCCACTTCAGTTTTCTCCCTTTTGCGTGGCTGTTTCCGAATTAAAATTTTATCATTTCGTTAATATTTGAAATGTATGTTAACGATACCAACCTCAGAGGGCTACTGATTTTTTTATGGCAAGGCCTACATATGTATGTTTTGTGAGGGTGTAGTGTTACATAATACTCAGTAGGCAAGTAAGCAAATTTACTATTCTAGTTTCTGTTAGTATATTATACTTTATGTTTACCTTTGTTTAAAATTAGTTTTACTGCATTTTACCTGTCATTTAAAAATGCTTTTGTCTTCAAATCGGGTTTGAATAAAAATTCTTTGATATAAAGATTGTTTTGTGTCAAATCTTTAATACGGTTTTTTGATAAAAGCCAAGGACACACAAATATGTATGGTATTTCATCTATTACTATACATATCATAACACAATTTCTAATAGAACCATTTTTGGTTATTTGATATAACCAGTAATTATACTACTGAACTGTTACTCGTGACTACGTACACTAATCTCCAAAAAGATCACCTCATCATAACTCTAACTTTTTGTTTGCACTTTTTGAAGCATCTTAAACTGCTCTAACTTATCTGAGATATAAAATGCATTACTGTCTTTCTAGATCACCACAATATTAATTTGGATTTACTCGAACCACGCGTTGATACTAAAGACGACCTGGGTCAAATATAAAAAGAAATTGAAAATATAGAGAACTTTCTGGTCTTGAATACCTTGACCCGAAAAAAGCTGCCTAATGAGCAAGTGCTGCCGATTTTCTGATACCAATTTGTGCCATGGAAACCAAGCAAACTACAAACTAATCTGAACTTGAATATACTAATTACATACAAAATATCTTGCAAAATTAAAATTGATTACATATCTAAAGTCTTTACAGAGTATCTCATAATTAGGTGTCGAAACTTAAACAGGAGATTCTTGAGGTCAAAATAATACTGATTTGTCAAATAAACATATATTGAAAAGTGCCCTCTAACGAAGCTATGGCTCCCTAAATGAAGGCGCAGAACACTATAGTTTTTTTATATTTATTCTTATACTGTGGATATTAGAATTAGAGGTGTCTCTCTAGTGTCGCAATGTTTGCGTGGTGAATCTAACCCGAAAATCAAAGTTATGAAAATTTAATCACAGTAACATTTGGGTAAGAACAAGCACACAACTTGCAGTAACTGTTTTTGGATTAGCATTTTACCTTTTTTTTTTAATAAACATTGGAATTATTTTTCTCCTCGCTCGTTTACGTCGCTCAGATGCACCATTTTTCCGCAAAATGTATTTAAAAATATTACTGCATTGTATACACAGAAAATTAATTATCCAATTAAATAAATACAAAATTATTTATTAAACACGATAGAAACAAAAAGTACCCTTTCTTAAAAGAAAAGTCTATAATTTCGAAATTTATTAAAAAAAAAAAACGTAAAATACTAACCAAAAGAAAGTTATGGTAAATTGTGTACTTGTTCTTACCTAAACGCCTATAATGGCATTTTTACACCTTCGATTCTCGGGTTAAATTTACCATGCAAACGTTAATATATTACAGAAACAACTGTAAGTCTAATATTAACAGTATACAAGTAACTAAAGGAAACTATAGTTTTGCGCCTCTGTTCAAACGGCCAGAGCTCCATTAGGGGGTATTTCTCTATATATGTTTATTTGACAAATCAGTATTACTCTGGCCTCAAGAATATCCTGTTTAATTTTGGCCATCTAATTTCGGAACACTCTGTATAAGAATTGAATTTGACATTTTTAAAGGCGCCTCGGAGATAAGAATTTAAATTAAAGAAAGAAGGTCAAGCTTCTGCTGGGAATCGAACCCAGATCGAAACCATTCGCCGGCAAGTGGAAGGTCTGAGTTTGATTCCCAGCAGAAGTTTGACTTTTTTTTAGATAAATTATTATGTCCAAAACGCTTAAAAATATCAATTTTATTAAATTTGAAATTAAAAATGTTTTTCTTAGGGATCCACTTTTGACATTTCTATTGTATGCATCCTTTTCAAACGACCAACCAGTTGAGGGGCATTTTTCCGAGTAGTTTTCAATAATAATTTTTATTTATTAAACTCAAAAACTGAGAAATATAGTTCTAATTTACAAAATAAAAAACACAACTTAAACACTCTGTAGAATGAAAACTAGCTCCTATCATGTGAGGTTTGTTTAGCTCAATCGCTGTTTTCTTTTACCACCGACGTCCTTATACTCAAATGGCCTGTTGATTCTGGGACAGCCTGTATATGTTTCATTAAAATCCAGTTTCTAAACAACATTTTAATAATATATTCAGGGTGTCTTTTTTAAGTGCGTGCAACATTGTTACCTCCGAAACGATTTTAGTTACGAGGTCGGTTAAAATTGTGCAGCCTTTTAAGAAAACCTCTACATTGTTGCCAAATTTTGAGTGGTTTTCAAATTTTTTAATGTTAAAATTGCCGACAATGTCAATATTTTCTATTTTGAAAAACAATTATGATAAATGACTATGAATGACTATGACTATGAAAAAAGACTAAATCATAAATTTTCATTACATTCTAATCTCTCCTATATGACATCGATTAGCTTTATGTGATCCTTATCAATCGAGTTATCTACCAGTACTAAGTTCATTTTTTTTTAAATACCGACATGGAAATTTTATTTTATATTTTCGAAATATTTTGGCTTGGCGCGACAATGCGTTTTTGAAACGTTTCGGTCAATGCGATCCATCATCAATTCTGTTTGAGCCCGGTCCTGTTTACATAGTTTTAATGGATTGTGGTTTTTCTTTTAGACAGTACATCTCCCTATTACGTTGCATACATTTGTTAGATTTTCTACGAAAAAGATCTCGTCACAATAATTAAAAAAAAAGATATATGAGGCCGACGCACTTATAAAGAAATGCAGCACAAGACTTGATATTGTTACGCCCGACCGTCGGTCCACAGAGATTCGGGCCGAAGCGACAACGCCGAGCGCCGACCGCGACCCCATCTAGAATAAACGAGAACCGGGAAAAGTCGCCTCCGTTCTCGAAAGTACGAGAGTGTGTTCAGGCCGGGTATATAAACCAGCGAGCCGCGCGAGGTGGAATCGAATAGATAAGTAGTGCAGTGTAGTAAATAAGCGAAATAAGCGGACAAGCGGACAGTGCGAATTGTTAGTAGAGTAAGCAAAAGTGTGTAGAAAAAGAATGACCTAAGAGGCATGGGTCTGAAACAACGAAAAATAGGCAGTCCTGGCCACTCCATAACACACATTATTAATTAGGTTTCTAAGGACATACAAACCCTTGCCAAGCCTTCCTCACAAGGCGTCCACATGTCTGTGCCAGAGCAGTCCCGGGTCCATGGTAGCCCCAAGAAATTTAGCTATCTGAGGATTAGTCTCAAAACCCCCCAAACTACGCAGAGTGAACACTACACTAACAGTTTTATCGCCATGCAGCAAAAGCCTGTTGGAATTAAACCAGTCCTCTGCAGCACTCATTGCCTCAACATATTTGTCTATGCAGCCCTGTAGGGAGCTGCTGGACACTGAAATAGCTGTATAATCTGCATATAGGTTGTATCTCGCAGGATGCCGGCCACCAGGAAGATCATTGATGTAGATCAAGAAGAGAATGGGACCCAGAATAGACCCCTGAGGGACCCCGCATATGACCATTCTTTCACCTGAGAACTTATCACCCACCTTGACTTTTTGGTGCCTGCCCGAGAGATATGAAGCAATTAAATGTAAACTAGAGTTTTCAAAGTTGTAATACTTCAGCTTCCTGATAAGGATCTCGTGGTCGACGCACTCGAAAGCCTTGCTCAGATCACAAAAGGCAACCTGACCGTAGTTCCCGTTATGAAACTCTTCCAACAAGTGTCCAGTCAACTCCAGTGTACTATCCTTTGTACCTCTGCCCGCCCTACTGGGATCTCAATGGGATTCCATAGCCTCAATGGGATTCCATGGCGATTCACAATGGTTTACTGAAGAGGAGTTGGGAAAGCTCCGACGGGAAAAATGCCATGATTCCAGCTTGCCGTACCAGAAAATAGACGGAAAGATGTCTTGCGAGAAATGCACAATGGAGTGTCTGGAGGCCATTTTGAAGTGAACAAGACCCTGGATACAATTCGAGAAAGGTTATACTCTAGGGGGCAAACGAAGCATATGTATACAATGTTGGCGGCCCGTTTGAAATAATTGCGATCGACGAGGCAAGTCCTTTTTCAGAAACGGACCATGGCAACAAATATATCTTAGTTGCCATTGGTTATTTCAGTAAATGGCCTGAAGGTTATGCACTACCAAATCAGGAAATGAACACCGTGGCAAGGATCTTGGTTGACGAATCCTCCAGTAGATTCAGCGTACCATTAGAGCTTCGTTCGGACCAGGGACGGAATTTTGACTCGCAACTTTTCGAGAAGATCGTGGAACATCTGGGAATCCGCAAAGCAAGGACAACTCCACTCCATTGACAATCAGATGGCATGGTCGAGCGTTTCAGTCGAACCATGGAACAATACCTCTGCAAAATGGTAGCGGACCACCAGAAAGATTCGGACAAATTTCTGGCTCTTCTAATGATGGCTTACAGAGGTGGAGTGCATAACACGACAGGACATACCCCTCCCAAGGTTAAATTTGGTAAAGAACTTCCAGTAGATCTGGTGTACGGATCACCAGAAGGTCCGGTGCAAGATATCCAGAACTATGCTGATGAACTTCAAGAAAGATTAAAGGAAATCCATCGAAACGTGAGGACAAAGATACAGATTGCCAGCGATCGGATGAAAGGCAGATATGACCAAAGGGCGAATTCTGCAGGATTTAAGGCAGGTGACTTGGTTTGGCTGTATAATCCACAGAGGAAGTTGTCTCCAAGTTGGGAGGGTCCATATACAGTCATCAAACGGATCAACGACGTGGTATACAGGAACCAACGTACCCCTAGAGTAAATATGGAAGTGGTTCATCTTGAACGGTTAAAAACTTACAGTAGTGGAGATTTCTCTGATCAAGACGATCGGAGCTTAGAGGGGGGCAATGTTACGCCCGACCGTCACGGCGATTCGGGCCGAGGCGGCAACGCCGAGCGCCGACCGCGGCCCCGGGAACCCATCTAGAATAAACGAGAACCGGGAACAGTCGCCTCAGTTCTCGAAAGTACGAGAGTGTGTTCAGGCCGGGTATATAAACCAGCAACCCGCGCGAGATGGGATCGAATAGATAGTGTAGTGTAGTAAATAAGCGAAATAAGCGCACTGTGCTAATTGTTAGTAGAGAGTAATTGTATTTTAATCGGGTTGTATTAGTTAAAAGTAAATAAAAGTGTGTAGTTAATTGACGATAAATTATGGGAATCCGTATCCCGTAACAATATACTACTACAAGAAGGTATTACTCAATTTGTAGTCTGACGTTTCGATTTTTCTGGGGCATCATCAACTTTAGTTCTTGAAATATGGCTCTTAAACTTAAATATCAAAAAAGATCAATAAATCCAATCAAGATTATTCACAATAATATACTATTTATTGCATTTTAATGTATCCTCTACTGTTTCGTTATGCCAATCTTTTTGTCGCTAATCAACTGCTTTATACTACATATTGTTCCTAAAATTTTAGTCTTATTATTGTTATATATTACGCACATATACACACATTATTGTTATACATTCAGTTAATGTTATATATTACCGCTAATTTCTAAATCCACTACTATAATAATAATTGTAAATGTGCATGGATGAATGGAATTTCCCTGTATTGTTTATTCTTGCGAATGCTAAGCGTGAGTTTCTGTGGAAATGGGAAAGCTGGAGTTTGGGAAGTTATGTGATATAATTATCAGTGCTGTTCCAGGGGCAACATGTTTATTATACATACATCCATAAAATAAACCCGGGAGAAGTGCCTTCAGCTCTTAAGGCAAACCCAACCATACTGTGCTTTTCTAAAGTTCGGAACTTGTAATTAGTTTTTCAGAATCCGTATACACGTACAACTTTTTCTATAGCACTGCGATTTTTAATTAAGCTTTACCTCCGGTTTATATTCAGGAAGTGGTTTCAGCTGGAAAAATATTCAGGTTCAATTGATATTTGTCCGGCAACCCTTGGTTTGCTTTCTTTCCTATACATCTGGGTTTTTTAATATGAATCGACAATATTTGCTCAGCGAGCAAAAACTTGTACCAAAAAAGTTTCAGAAACGGTTATTAAATCTGCATTCGCTAATTTTTGCGCGATAAATTTATTCAGATGGTTAAATTATTTTTTTGCAGGAAAACTGGCAACGAACCAATATATTATTTACGCTTTTGAAAACTGGTTGACTCTCAGCTGCCTGAAGAAGTATGTTAAAATAACATCAGTCACTCACCGTGAATAGCCACCCTTAGATATAATCACTGTAACCGAAAATTAAGGTTCGGAAATATTAAAAAATATATTTTGTTTTTAATTATGCTCATGGGTACAGATGTCAGCGCCATACAAAAGTGGGTGTGAATGTTGGGCCTAATTGTGAACTACTTAAGGGCCAATTCAAAATGTGAAAGCAGATGTTACCAGCAGATGCAATATATAGATATAAAATCGTTGTGTCCATCTCGAAATATTGCGACTCATGCAGCCGTCAACGGCGCTACGGGGCTGCCCAATATTTTATAGACTATCATTAAAAACGAGACCTATGTTTTTTAAACACCCACAAGGTTTCTTCGTTAATGGCCTTTAAGGCAAAATAAATTTATAGTCCAGACCCCATTATACATGGTAGTATAATGTCGTTGCCGGTCTCCGTTTTCTATAAGAGACATTGAGGGAATGCCGTGCAAACCCCAGGGTAACTAATTAGTGCTTTCTGCTATCCATGGAACTGATTGAAGAAAAAGTAAATTTTATTTAGAAAGGAGGTACCCAATACCGTGGCATAACTACGCCGTAACCATGATATTTCTTTTCGGTATAGGTACTGACTTCCGTTAAGACAACAAAAATTGTGTGAGTTTTATTTTCAATGGATCCTTGTATTGCTTAAATTTCTTAAAGTTAAACTTAAATTGTAATATCTTAATAGGATATTTTTCACTTTCTTTTTTAAATTTGTCATCAAGAGCGTTTTCGGATGGCACATTTCGTTTACAGTTTCTTCCTTCCTCTCATAGAGTTAGGTGCGAATATAACATAGGAATACAATTTAATATATTATAATAGTATTAACAAAATTTAAATAACCAAAAATATTAGAAAAATGGAATATACAAAATTACTTCGAATTATGAAAGGTGAAAGGAATTTATTTTCTGCGAGCTCTGTTAGAGATTGAAATTTTTAACCTTTTAACAGAAAACTTTAGTTTAGTTTAAAATATGCAAAAAGACAATATTTACAATTTGGAAAATTCTGATATACAAGTTGTCCTGAAATTAGGTAGCCAAACTTAAGCACGGGATTCTTAAGGCCAAAATAACTGATTTATTAAATCAACATATACCGAGAAATGCTCCCTAACGGAGCTATGACATTTTAAGGAGAGGAGCTAAACTATAGTTTTCTTTAATTTATTCTTATACTGTTGATGCTAGAAATAAAGTTGTTTCTGTAGTGTAGTAATGTTTGCATGGTGAATCTAACCCGATAATCAAAGTTGTGAAAACTTAGTCATAGGCGTACCAATTGGGTAAGAATGCAATTTACTGTAACTTTTTTTGAGTTACCATTTTATGTTTTTTTTTTTAATGGATTTCGAAATTATGGCCATTATTCTCAGAAGTGGTACTCTTTGTTCGGCAAAATATATTTACAAGTATTACTACATTACATACATATTATCTTTTCCAATTAAGAAAGTACTAGTAGCAAAAAAATTATTTATTCAGGTTAGTTCAGGTTAGACAATATAAACAAAGCATTTTGCATTTTTTTTTAAATAAATTTCGAAATGATTTACCATTTTTTTAAAAAGGATTAAGCAGGAAAGAAACTGAGCTCAAGCACGAGAACAACTTCAACAGGAAAAGAGGAAATTACGGCCCTAAATTCAGACCAAAAGCATGGTTCTGCGTCATCCGTCATGGGCGCCAAAGGGCCGCCCTATCCCTATTCCATCTACTCCAGCGTGACAGTGAGAGTATAAATGCGATGAAGCATTCAGCATTTGAATCAGTTAACGTCGAAACGCAAGGTAGATGAGACTTCGCCCATTATCTCATCGCATTTGATAATGTCCGCCGCAGTTGTGCGGACGGAGAGTATGGACTTTAAATCTAGAATATTTTTGCTTTTAGAAAGCTCGACTGCTAAAGATGCTTATAAGGCTGGACTGGTATAAGCAGCGTGAACTTCTGGCAAAGAAGGATTTATTCTTATATAAATTATATAAATAGTTAAACTGAGATTTACTAAAGAATATTATTTCCTAAACTTGCATTTAGAACTGCATTTAGAAACGTAATTTCCAGGCTGCAACTTCTCTTTTGTTCCGTAATCCTCGTGTTGACACTGCGTTTTGTGGCGCCAAGATGTACCGAGACACAGCTCCATGAAACTCGGTAAACTCCTGATGCCGATAGGGGTCTTTGGTCTCAAGCTCTGTTGTATTGTACGAGTTGAGTTTAAAGAGTTTTAACATTGTGCTTTTCCAGAACCCTGCCAATCCTGTTCGTTACTTTGTGGAGGTATGGC
This sequence comes from Taphrorychus bicolor, assembly GCA_951812265.1. NCBI lineage: Eukaryota > Metazoa > Arthropoda > Insecta > Coleoptera > Curculionidae > Taphrorychus > Taphrorychus bicolor. The sequence goes on from OX638307.1 coordinate 11,592,724, forward strand.
AGACTAGTCCATCCGAAAACTTCTCCATCTTCTCCCGTTGTTCCTTCCTGGCGCTCTACATTCCTTGGACGGACGGCCCTATCGAACTCTTGCCCTATGTATCCATTCCAACTGAAGCCTCTTTCCAGATGCTACATTTCCCCTTCCCATTCTCTTGGCTCTCACAGACTGAGTCTTGAGTTCGTAGAAATCTTCCTTCCATTGAAAATAAATAGTGGTTAGGCAGTGTTGGAACAACTTGGCAATATCTTGTGGAAATTTCTGGTTATTATGTTCCATCATGGCTTCCTTAATGGGTACCATCGTGAAGAGCGAAACAACATCGAACCTAACGAGAATTTTCCTGGAGAAAGAGTCAAAGAATGCATATTTTCGACGAAATGAGGAGTCGCTTATAAATCTGTCAGTATTTCCTATTTTAAGTTGCAGCAATTTGGTGATGTGTTTCGCGATTTCGTAGGTCGGGCTTCCTGTAGTGCTCACGATGGGTCTCAGTGGCACGTCCGGTTTGTGGATCTTTGGCTAACCGTACCGCCTTGGTGGCAAGGCTTCTAATTTTTTAAGATTAGTCACTTCATCCGATGCGATGTCCTTGATTAAATGGTTGGTGGCCCTCAGAATCCGGGCGGCTGGATCGCGAGTTAACTTCTTGAAGGTGATGGGATCTAATAGGTGGTGGGATCTAACAGTGTCCTGATTTTTCCTTCGTAATCCGATATTGACATAACTACTGTTGCATTTCCTTTATCTGCTGGTAAAATACCGAAAGCCTGAAAGCCTTCGTTCAAGGCTTTCAGTGCTTTCCTTTCTTCAAAGATGAGATTGCTTTTTGGTGGACAGCCTTGGTGGCAAGGCTTCTGATTTTTTAAGATTAGCCATTTCATTCGATGAAACGTCATTCATTAAATTGTTGATGTCCCTCAGAATCCGGGTGGTTGCATCATGAGTTACCTTCTTGTAGATGGTGGGATTTAACAATGCCCTGATATTTCCTTCGTAATCCGATATTGACATTACTGCTGTTGCGTTTACTTTATCTGCTGGTAAAATGAGGACGAACCTTGATCGCAGCCAAGGATATTCTCATATTACCAGCAGATAAAGGAAACGCAATAGTAGTAATGTCAGCATCGGATTACGAAGGAAAAATCAGGACACTGTTAGATCCCACCACCTACAAGAAGCTAACTCGTGATCCAACTGCCTGGATTCTGAGGGCCACCAACTATTTAATCAAGGACGTGGCATAGGTTGAAATGCAGAAGCCTTGCCACCAAGGCTGTACGGTTTACCTGCTGCCAAAACTGCTGCAACCTAAAATAGGAAATACTGACAGCTTTATAAAAGACTCCACTCACTTCGTCGAAAAACTGCATTCTTTGACTCTTTCTCCAGGAGAAATTCTTGTTAGCTTCGATTGTGTCGCTCTTCACGATGGTATCCATTAGAGAAGCCATAGAAGGAAAATATTAACCAGGAATTTCCACAAGATATTGCCAAGTTGTTCCAACACTGCTCAACCCCTACATTTTTCAATGGAAGGAGGATTTCTACCACAGTATAAGGAATAAGTTCGTGTCGGCACTTTGATGTTTCCAGAGGGTGCTGCGCGCATTTGTACCCGGCGGTTTTCTCGAGTAGTTACGAGGGATTTGTAAATGCGATATAGCTGCCGTTGGATGGAATCTTTCTAGGAGTGTGCTACGGGGTCTTTTTTAAATGTAATTTTATTTCTTTGATCATGGATAACTTTGTAATATTTCTACGCAGATAATGTAAGGGTTTATTAGGAGACCATTTTTGTAATATAGTCTCTTCAGCGAGGGTTAAATATTACGTCAAAAATTGTAACGTCATACAAAAAAAAAACGTCTGTCGTTGATAAAATGTCAGTTGAACTGGTAAAAAATATGGTATTTATAGCGTTTTTCACTGGCTGCACTAGTGCGCACTAAGTGGATTTCTGTCTTTATATTTCGAACGAATTGACAAAAGATAGAAACACACTCAGTGCGCACAAGTTTCCCAGTCAAAAACGCTATTAGTTTTCGAAAATTCATCAAATAGAAACTTTTGAACACTGCATGTACTGGCACTTTTTCTCGCTGAAAGTAGTCAATGAGTCTTAATATCAAAATTTGTTCCTTTTCACCGTAGCGCCAAGGTATTTTGTAACCATCTCGCAAAATTTTGCGCTCTTTTGCAGGTGACGATTAATCCAGAATTTCTAAATTTTGACGACATTTTGACATTAAGTGTCAAACTGACTTTAGCCGGTGTTATTGTTAATAAGAACTAATAATACGCTTGGTTTTTGGCGATCTTTTTCTAATGAAATGAGATGAGAAATGTGACGTCATATTGAACCCTCGCTGAACAGATAATACATATTTATTATGATATAGGCTGGTCGAAGTTCGCAGACTGGAGAACAATTTATATATTTTTTCTGTCTCAAAGATCTTAATTGATTACTTTTAGATATTTTTTTCCTAGTACATGAACTACCTTACTGATAAACAAATTTATTAATATAACGCAATTCCAATAAATGCTCAAATTGAGCACCCCCTGCTTCGGTACAGTCCATACAGCAGGTGTATAATTTCTTTTTTGTTCAGTAATTTGAAATTTTAAATTAAAATTATTAATAGCATTGCTTTTAGGCTACCATAAACGGTTTTATTTTTTTTTCAAAAATGGTGCATCCTAGGAAAAAATAAGAAGAGACGATTTCTCCTCATGATTGAACGGAAATTGATTTAAATTTATACAATTTTATATAATTAGTATATAAATAATTATATAAATTTATACAATTTAATACCTTTCCTGATCCTGTGGACATCTAAAACATGTCATTCATTCTCTTAAAGGAGTTTCGAAGCCATCCAGTAAACACACATTTTTTCCTGACATTTTTAAAAGACACTGTGTAATAACCGCGTAAAACTGCAGAGCTGGGTACACTGTGTATCACTTAAGCACCATCGATGCACTGCCAAAACCGGTTTGGTGGTGCACCGCCGGCGGCCGGGGGTGGACGGGGCAGGGGAAAAGGAGTTTTGATTTTTCGACGGACTGACGCTACTGATATATCGTATTATTCCTTATACTGTGATTTCTACGAACAAACTGATGGTGTAGCTATGGGCAATTCCCTTAGTCCAGTAATAGCCAACTATTTTATGGAAATTTTCGAGGCCAAGGCGTTGGCAACTGCAAATAAGAGGCCGAAGTGCTGTTTCCGATACGTGGACGACACCTTTGTTATTTGGAGCCATGACGTGGGCGATCTTTAAAACTGCCTCTTACACCTCAACTCTATCAACCCAAAAATTCAATTTACTGTGGAGATAGAAAAGGAAGGACGCCTAGCGTTTTTGGATGTCTCAGTAACAAGGAGGCTTGCGCATACCGGTTATAGAAAACCAGCACACACTGACCGATATCTCAATTCTTCTTCTAAAGGTGCTATCTAAACTAAATAATAAAAAAACTAAAAACAATCTAAAATCTTCTTACGATGTTGGCGACCACGCTAGCCCATCTTTTCCTATTCACTGCCGCTCGGAATAAGTCGTTTGATGTTAGGCCAGTTCACTTTCTAAGGTTGGCCAGCCAGGATATACGCCTGCGTCCAGGGCCTCGCTTGCCCTCAATCTTGCCTTGTAGGTTTAATTGTAGAAGTCGGTATTTATATCTCAATAACGGATTAAATCATCACCCCAGACAGAAAAGGGGAATCATAAACACTCTGTCCGTGAGAGCGAGGAGAATTTGCGAGCCGGCTGATTTGGAACTGGAAATGAAGCATCTGGAACGAGCCTTTGGTTGGAATGGATATAGCAAGCACGAGTTCGATAGAGCCGTCCGTCCAAGGAATGTGGAGCGCCAGGAAGGAACCACAGGAGAATATAGCGAAAAGCGCGGATGGACTAGTCTACCAAACATCCACAAAGTAATAGTGCTAAAACTGTCTTTAGAACAATACAATGGAATTTATCGAGTTCCATGCAGCTTTGGCTCGGTATACATTAGCACCACAAAACGCATTGTCAACACGAGGATTACAGAACACAAGAGGAGTCACAGGCTGGGACAACCATAAGTCAGCAGTAGCAGAGCATGCTCTCTCCAAAGGTCACGACATCCTTCCCAACAAGGTAAATATCTTATATCAATCGCAGCGTTCCTATCCGAGACTAACGAGAGATGCCATTGAGATTTTTAAACACGACAACAATTTGAACAGGAAGGAGGAAATTACGTTTCTAAATGCAGATTGGAAGCGAGTTCTATAGACATACTTCAAGTGCGCCGAAACCCCACGCCACCACTACCCCCACCCCAGTCCCTGCACTGAAGCGCGACGGCGCCGGCGGGGAAATAAATACCACGGAGCTCCCCACAGTCGAATCAGTCAACGTCCGGATGCACGGGAAATCACTTCGCCCATTGCCTCCTCGCCTCGCCAGGAAGAAATTCCATTGGACCACGGCTTCAAAGCCCGGAAAACACTTTAGATTGTATTTTGACCGGCCATGAAAGCCTTCACAGTCTTATTCTTAAAAAGCCTGTTTGAATTTTCGTTGTGTCTAAGTACTTGGTTTTCAATTTAGCTCAATAGAATACAGCAAGTAATTGTGTAGGTGAGGAACTTTTATTCTAGTAACAAGAGTAATAACGATTCGAAAAACATGACCGAAATATTAAATTTAACTATTACTTGTTAAGCGTTCTGTTGTATTTCTCTGGTAAACAAATTAAAACAACCTATAATTTCGATTACACAATGATAGGTAAAGATTAATGATTACTTGATTGAAAAAATCGAAACCTAATAGAGATATTATGCATTGGCAGTTTTCTGCATTAATTGCTGACGCATTCTCTTTCACGTCGGATGTTGCGTTAACCATCCCAGAATTGTCCCTTCATTTCATGAGTTAAAAACCCCGCTATTTATAACCGAAATCCAACGGAGTGAGGTTCAGCTAAAAAAAGCTTTTAATTCATCTCGTGTGACTTTTGTTGAAACTAATAGCATTCTGACGGACCAGCGACGAGCATGACAGTCATGACACAGCTAATGTTCATTGCCGCCTTATTGGAAGCCGTAAAACAGGACCGAGACCATTGTAAGTGATGATACGTCATATTACGAATGGATGTTGCGTCATCCTACTTATTGACCGTTCCATATAACAGAATAAATTTGAACGTAGAACTATTACAATTAAGCAGATCATTTGGCTTTCAGGAAGCTTTTAATGATTGAGAAGTCTTCATAGACAAAACATTTGTGCGTTAAACTAAATTATGCCAACCAATATAGGTAATACTTTCTTTCACTTAATTATTTGATAGTGGCAAGATAGGTTGTTGGTTGACTAGGGCTACTGAGGGTTTCTTAAAAGCAATTAAACACTACAAGGAGGGAGTTTATTAGTATTGACGTATCACACATCGGGACACAAACCGAATAAAATTATGATGGCTGAAAAACGGCACTTTCCATAATGCAGTCAGTTGTCGAATTTAGGAATTCCGTAAAGCGAGAAGAGAGCGTCAAGCATCATAAAGCGATTGTGGCGGGCCGTTGCAAAAACATGTTAGCATACATTACACAGTGACAGGGCGGTTGGAGTCGAGCTTTGTTGTGAGACCTAGACAGGCTAATATCATCCCGAGGCACACTCGTTCAAGACAATCTCATTTGCTGTCAAATTGGAGCCCAAATCATTTTAAAACCGCATACAACACCGGCTCTTCGTCTTAGACAGTGGCGTAACTTTTTACGTATCCCTTATTCACCTAATATTTCATAAGCCGCCGATATTAAACCTATAAAATTTCCGTTTTTTATGCCCGCCCCTGTCTGATATTCTGCAGCAATACGAAGAGGACCGTTCAATGGATGCAATGTTCTTTTGTCTCTTACGCAGTGCTCTTCGCCCCCAAGCCGAGCACTTTACCATTCCCACCTGGAATTAAAATTGGGTTAGTGTTTTTTGTTCCTTTAGAAGTCTCCCTTCAGCCTATTAAAGGCGACTGTGCAGAAATTATACTGTAGAGTTTCTGGAAATTTTATCCAAACTGCAAACGTGTTTTCCAGGCTAGTAACGTCTTAAAATTAAAGATGCCCAATTATGGAAAAATAATCTGTTAAATTGCTAATGATCAAAAAATGTTTTTTTTTTTCTAAAAACTGATATCCCTGAAAACATTTTTTTTTTGTAAACTTTTATTTTACTGTTTACAGTGTTCTAAACTGCTGGCTAATGGCATTTTTCAACTACCTTCATTTGTGACAAACTTATCCCAAAACCCGAGCCATTAACTTTCGAGATAACTATCTAGTGCCGATGCCATATCGAAGAATGATTATATTGTTACGCCCGACTGTGAAGAGGCAACGCCGAGCGCCGACCGCGACCCCGGAAACCCATCCAGAATAAACGAGAACCGGGAACAGTCGTCTCCGTTCTCGAAAGTACGAGCGTGTGTTCAGGCCGGGTATATAAACCAGCGAGCCGCGCGAGATGGAATCGAATAGATAGTGCAGAGTAGTAAATAACCGAAATAAGTGGACAAGCGAACAGTGCGAATTGTTAGTAGAGAGTAATTGTGTTTTAATCGTGTTGTAATAGTTAAAAGTAAATAAAAGTGTGTAGTTAATTGACGCTAAATTATTGGAACCCGTATCCTGTAACAACTGGTGTCAGAAGTGGGATAATTTTCGTGAAATTTGTGACTGTACGGACAAAGGAGAGGCCGCGCGCGCAGATTTTTGCGTGGTAAGGACAACTTTGGTGTTTTCTACATGCCATATACTTGATCTATGACAAAAATCATGGATGAACAACTGGCAGCACTTACGGAAATGTTGAAAAAGTACAAAGAGGAACAAAGGAATTTTCTGGAAGAACAAGAAAAAACAAGGAACAAGAAAAACAAAGGCAGTTCGGCAAAGAGAAACAAAAAAATGTTCTGGAAGAACAAGGAAACCAAAGGCAACTTGACAAAAAGGAACAAGAAAAACAAAGGCAACTTGAAGAAAGAATCAAGCTGCTCTGTTTCAAGCATTAACGGATAGTCGTCGCGAGTTGCAAGAACTTGTCTCAACCAAAATGACTGAAGTCAAACAAGACGTAGATCAAGTCAAACAGGACGTGGATCAAGTCACACAAGACGTGGATTAAGTCAAACATGAAGTAGGGATGAAAAACGAGTTAGAAGAACGGTGGCGGATCTTGGAAACACGTTACAGTGGTCCAACTTCAACCGTTGAGCGACTAAACATTACTAGGCCTCCAGTTTTCGACGGCACTACTTCTTGGAGCATTTATAAAGACCAATTTGAGGTGGCAGCAGTTAAAAATTGATGGACAGATTCCGACAAGGTTACCGAACTTTTAGTAGCTTTGAGAAGAAAGGCTGCAGACATTATGCCTACATTGTTGACCACTGAAAAGTGTAAATATACCATAATTGCCGCAGAAAACCCAGACCAGTCAGTGTGAAGGGGCGAACGCTGACTGGCCTCACAGAAGCCTCCAGGATCATTAGGACTGGACAGATTGGAAGAAGTCTCACCATCCCTGGCAAAATTGAACATCGTCCAAGTAGATCTCATAGTATCGCAGATGCATTATCACGCAGGCCTTGTAAAGGGGAATGTCGACACTGCCAACGAGTAGGACCAGGCATTCTTAGGAGAACCAGGATTGACGTAGACGAACATTGGACCACTGACCAAATGAAGGTCGCACAAACAACCGATAATGCTGTGGGGTTAATCATCAATGGAAGTTGGAAAATCAAAGACCTGATTGGAAGGCCATAGCAGATAAGAGCCCGGAAGTAAAAGCTATGTGGGCTCAATTGGATTTCTTGGCGATTCAGAATGGTTTACTTAAGAGGAACTTGGGAAAGCCCCAACGGGAAAAGTGCTATGCTCAAGCTCAACTTGTCGTAACCAGAAAGTAGACGGAAAGATATCTTGCGAGAAAGGCACAATGGAATATCTAGAGGCCATTTTGGAGTGAATAAGCCCCTGAATAGAATTCGGGAAAGGTATTACTGGGTGAATTGTAGAGATGACGTCCAAGAGTGGTGCAGAAATTAAGATACCTGCTGCTCCATAAAAGGAGCCCAAAGAACGACTAGGGAGCAGATGAAGCAAGGTCCTTTTCCAGAAAGGGACGATGGCAACAAATACATCTTAGTTGCCATGGAATATTTCAGTAAATGGCCTGAAGCTTATGCACTACCAAATCAGGAAACTAACACCGTAGCAAGGGTCTCGGTTGACGAATTTTTCAGTAGATTCGGCGTACCATTAGAGCTTCTTTCGAACCAGGGACGGAATTTTGAATCGCAACTTTTCAACATAGAACTTCTGGGAATCCGCAAAACAAGGACAACTCCGCTCCATCCACAATCAAATGGCATGATCGAATGTTTCAATCGACCATGGAACAATTGGGACAAATTTCTGCCTCTTCCAATGATGGCTTACAGAGGTGCAGTAGTTCCACGACAGGACATACCCCTGCCAAGGTTACATTTGGTAGAGAACTTCGTCTTCCGGTAGATTTCGTGTACGGATCACCAGAAGAACCGGTGCAAGATGTCCTGAACTATGCTGATGTACTTCGAGAAAGACTAAAGGAAATCCATCGAAACGTGAGGACAAAGATAAAAAATTTCCAGCGATCGGATGAAAGCCAGATATGACCTAAGGGCGTATTCTGCAAGATTTAAGGCAGGTCATTTGGTGTGGCTGTATAATCCACACAGGAAGAAAGGAAAGTCTCCAAAGTTGTCTCCAAGTTATGAGGGTCGTATTTGGACCCTCATCAAATGGAACAACCACGTGGTATACAGGATCCAACGTACCCCTAGAGCAAAGATGAAAGTGGTTCATCTTGACCGGTTAAAGACTTGCAGTCGTGGAGATTTCTCTGATCGGGATGATCAGAACTAAGAGGGGAGCAATGTTACGCGCGACCGTTGGTCTACAGAGATTGGGGCCGAAGCGGCAACGACTAAACGAGAACCGGGAACAGTTGCCTCTGTTCTCGAAAGTACGAGAATGTGTTCAGGCTGGGTATATAGACCAGCGAGCCGCACGAGATCGAGGGAATAGATAGTGCAGTGTAGTAAATAAGCGAAATAAACGAACAGTGCGAATTGTTAATAAAGAGTAATTGTGTTTTAATAGTGTTGTAATAGTTAAAAGTAAATAAAAGTGTGTAGATAATTGATAAATTATTGGAACTTGTATCCCGTAACAATATGATTCTGCCATTGAAACACATGAGCGAGACAAAGATAAAACTAGCAAAACATTTTATGCATAGGTGGCGCTTGTTGTACTAATATGTTGTTTATAAGAACTATAATAAATTTATAATAGGCACGGACACAGTTCTGTTACACATAGGAAACCTTTGGTTTTATAAGACCGGTCACTTAAGGTTTCAAGCTCAAGGTTGTTATTATCACATATCTTTGACCAAAGAATTTATAAGGAAATCTAAAAATTGTCATGGTTACCCTTTTAAGATCTACGATGCGTTACCCTTCTGAAGTCCTATAAGAGGTATATTAATGAAACCGTTACGTTGCCACAAAATTTTAATAAAACTTGGTTTATATAAAATGTATCCAGAAAGTTATTAAAGATTAAAAATTTTGTTTAATTACAGATTTATGGTCCCTAAAAGAAATAAAATCGATATTTTAGTGGCGTTTCCGACATAATAATTTATACTTAATGAAAGAAGTCAAGCTTCTGCTGGGAATCCAACCACAGAAAACGCTTGACTTTTTCTTTAGTATAAATTATTATGTCGGAAAGGCCCGTAAAAATAAAAATAAAATTAATTTTATTAAAAATAATTAGAACTTTAAGAAGTAATTCTGATATTTCCTGTATCTCTGGACTTTTTTTATAATGTGGTATATTTGTTTTGGCAATATATCGAAAACAAACCTGAACATGTTCAATGGTGTGGCATCATTCTTCATAGTTCTGTAGCAAAAAATCAGTTTTGATATTTTTCCTGAAAGTTGCCCAAACGAAAAGTGTAAGCAAAATTGCATAACCTTATTTTCCACCCTGTATCCGTTCACCTGAATAACTTAATCATACTACGTAAATTAGTGCAAGGACAGGGCTACTGAAATTCGCTTTGCTCCAAGAAATCCTTAGGTACATTTCAGAATTATGCTCTCTCAAACTTTGGGAAGAAATCGAGTGGTGCAGAGCAACTCCAATATTCCAATATACAGAATCTAAAGAATTGAGGAAGACTACTCATTTGTATGAGGGGAGTCGATCGACTTTTTGAATCCGAACCCACGTTGTTTAGTGTGGCTACTACGCATTCAGAATCAGCACTGATGCTTCAACTACAGTTAAGAATCTCGTACCGACTTTATAGGTTGCTGGAAAAGCAAACTCATTCCACCAATGAATGGAATATCTGCTACTAATGATTCACAAACGGCTTGAGTTCAGCAACCTCAGAACCCTCAGCATCTGGCCAACTTCTGAATGGTCTATATGTTACACTCAGTAAAACCTGGTCTGAACGTTTTCCTTACTTCATTTTTGATGAAACATATAGCTAAAGCAGCATTTAGGCAGAAGCAAAATCGATCCGTTTAAAACGCGGATCCGATACCGTCGCGGCGGACAAAAGGGTGTTCTTCTCGGGTCTAATTTCTTTTCGATTTAAAGGTCAATTCTTTGCAATGATGTTTTCCCACAATTTATAAGTGCTCGCCGACACATATTTTTCCACTGATAGTTTCGGTGGCAGCCTCAAAATGCCGCAGTAAATCTAGAACTGCTCCAATTATTGGAGTAGCGCTCCTATTTTAGTAGGTGTGACCATAGAGGGAGCTGCTTGATGCATAAGAGACAGCAATTTTTTAGCAACATGCCCTGAGAGCAATTTAAATTGTTCTAGATAGTAGAACATCGAACTATATCCTGCTTGTTGCTATTTCCTGATTGAGATGTGAATATATGTCATCTCTTCTTGCTGTTCATTCCTTAGTTCATCTTGAGCCACATTGCTGTGTTTGACGTACGTTACAATTCGTTTGACCTTGTCAATAATTTGCTCAATCGATTCAACTTCTTTGCGTCCTAAAGATTTTGATACAAACAAATTAATGTTATGAGCAACGCAGCTCATAATGAATATCTAAACCAGCCGATGTCTGACCCTTCGTCAACTTTTTCACCCAAGAAACAATGTTAGCTCCATTATCAGTTGTTAGGGAAACAATTTGTTCTTTGGAAATATTCTAATCTGCAAGAATCTCTTGTAAATTTTGGAAATATTGTCGCTTCTGTGATGTTTAGTGAGATTTTTTACTCACAGGGCTATTGAGGTCATAGAACTTTTTCTTCATCCTTTCTTTACCCTGTATATCCTTTAGAGAATAACTTATTTAAGATCAATCTGGCGCGGTGATTCTAGAAGAAACGACCTTTCAAAATCTCTTTAGGTTTTAAATTTCGGCTAAGGCATTTCCGAGATACAGACCCACAAAAATGACAAAAAATTTTGCTGTATCGATCTTTCCGTTAGCAGTTTATTTGCTGTTTTCTAAAGGGTGTCATTTTTTCGACTTTAACCATGGGGATCTGGGTTATTTGAAAAGATACAAAGAAGGTTAAATTAGGGCAAAATTGCCGCAATTGGAAGTCTATTAAAATACCGTTTTCAAATTTTGAAATTTCTAAATGGTTTCGGAAATATTTGCAAAAAACCGAAACTTTGAAAAAAATAATGTTTTTTTCCGAATCTTAATATTAAAAATAATTGATACTTTTAGGTAGCCACTTTTTTCTCCCTCAACGTGGTATTTTCAACATTAAAATCCGATGTTTCGTTTTCATCATCATCAACTTAATTTTTTTAAATACAGTATTGGATGTTTTTATGTTGGATTCTAAATTTCCTTGCAATTCTGGATTCAGTGATAGCGACAATTAATAATTCTATTAGCTTTTAGGTTGATTTTGCTGATTTTATGATGTATGTGATTGTTAAAATTTGTTGATAAAGTCGGGTCACGATCTCTTTGGCCATAAAGATAGTAAATACTAAAATGTTCGATCTTTGTAATGTGCGAAGATTCAATTCAACTGTCAATAACAAATAACTATTGGCCGATGAAAAAATCTATAGTCTGCGGTAGCCAAAAAAATCCCGGCCCGACTTTGGCGCTCTCAGTTTACAGTTAATCACATACCAGAACTCACATTAAGAGAGGAAATCTTGGCGTTGCAAGCAGTGGTGCCCCCTGTCTTTAATATTGCTGATTAAATGGAAAAATCTGTGGTAATCACCAAGGTTGATCATAAGTGACACCACTGTTGGGATTACCTAGCAGCGCCACCATTTCAGTACCAGCTTCAATCCAATTAAATGGTGACCAGGCCTTACCGGTGGTCTTAAAACACTACCCTCCGACATTAGTCTAAAAATGGAGCACTGTCTGAGCTTGCTAAACTTTGGCATTGCGACGCTATGTAAGATGAAAAATCTTCATGCTTTTACTTGAAAAATTAAGGGGTCTTCTCAGGACGAAAGGGTACACTGAAGGCTAACACACGTTTTAGAACTCCGCTCTATCTAATCCATTTGCATTATTTTATTAGGTTGGTGCTTTGGTAAGTGCACATAGAGATGTTTTTTTATTTTGGAAATTGTCTTTTGCTTCTTCTCAATTTTCTTCAAAAAGTCTGCCCTTCTTTTGTAATTTTATACCTTCTAATCTCCTAACCCTTATGACGATAATAAGGATTAACAAAAGCTTGGTAGATTAATTCTTTTTCTTGTTTTCTCTATTTTCTATTTCTCTATAGTGAAAATGTGAGTTGATCTAAATGTCAAGAAATATGTGAGTATTCCCGGTATACACACTCTATATACACCATTCTGATCAAATTTGTTCTCCAGTTTGATTTCATTTAGACTGTACCAACTTCAAAACAATCGCCATCGTCAATTATTTTTTTAAAATAAAAATTTTGATATCAGTCCTACAGCTGCAAACCATTCGTTGAATAACATGGCAAAACGCAGTTTTTACCTTTAACCTTTGGATATTAACATTTTTCCAGAATTCTTTTTAAGTAATGTTTGTCACTTTCTACTATCTTCCAATAAACAAAAAATTGTCCACTCACTATCAAAAACTTCAGTTGTCCTCATCGAATTATTGATGTTTCCTGAAATCATTCACTGCTGCCGAGCACAGCAATATTGAAACCCTTTTTTTAATTGTATCTATCAGAACTTTGGTTTCAAACAGGTTAACTGAAAGGAAAACTGAACAAACTTAAGAAAATATTATATGCTTTATATCTATTTTTGATTCGTTTCTATAAGGAACGAGATTGCTACAAATGTACAGTGTCTGCTAGTTAAAATGTACGTATTCCATTTATTGATTGTCATTCTTCAGAATATTCGAAATCAAGTCACACTGAGAAGGCCATTGAACCTTACAGTGGAAAATGTCGAAGTTTAGCTTAGTAAGAAAGGAAATTAATGAAGGTTGAGCAAACAAAGAATTGCAGAAAAAAAAAACATTTCAAGTTAAGCGTTCAAACTTCACATAAGGTTTAACGAAGGATTTTGAAAAACAGTTCAATATACGTAAAAATCTGAAGAATTTAGCTTCAGAAAGGGTGTAATAGATGTAATAATAGCCCTAAGAGCAAAGGTAGAAGGTTAATTTAAATAACAATGAGTTTAGTACATCCATAGCTGAATTTTAAGAAAGTTCAGCCAAAAATATGCACATACTTTTGTTCTGTTTGTTTCTCGATGGCTCTGCTCGTTTCGGGTTCAATCATGGAGAAAGTCTGAGACAAGTCTGGCATTGCCATGCCCGAACTACCGAATTTTAGTGAAATATTTGGCTTAAGGTTTTTATGGAGTATTTAACTTTGACTTATGCTCATGTACATCCAGGTTAGAAATTGGAGATCGGAGATTGGAGAACGTAGATTCTCTTATACAGATAGTGAAAGTATGGCTATGCAAAGCCAATTCTAGACAAACAAGAGAAGAAGCCTTATTATTAGGTAATCGCAGTCGGTGTTTGGAACATTGGAACTTATGTCGCTAGAAAGGGATGGTTTTCCTTGTAACAACGTCTCTGGTGAGACGTGTCCTATTTAATCGCTTTGTTAAATAGAAAGAATATAAATTAGACGCTCAAATAAAAATTTCGGGACCCTTTTTTAAGTTTTAAAGCGTACTCTACAACAAGTACGGAAGGTGTTAAGATAAACAATGTCTCTTGGTTCAATGTTTTTATACGAGGGCCTGGATCCAGAAGGAAAGAAACAATCTTTAAAAGTGCGTTTATCGTCGATTTAACCGTTATATCATCCACAAAAGGGGAAGCTGGCATCTATATAGTAAATTCATGGGACACAGTCGGCTCCGTGTCGGATCCTAGCCGGCTCTTTTCTTTGAAACTCTATCAAAATGTCAGTTGGGCGCGCGTATCGCATTTTCATGAATAATTCCCTACATATTTACAAGGCTGTCAAGTGGTCCTTTGTCATGTAAAGCGCTGTCGCGAGAACGTCAGTTTCACTTTACGATACGCCCGGACCGGCAAAAATATGAACCGCACACCCGTTTAACTTTGAACACAATCGGATGCAAATTTGAAGTAATGCGACTACTTCTTTGCTTCCGATGAATTTTCATGATATTATTCTAATAGCCGTCGAAATTGGATCAGCCTTTTTCCACTATTGGCTTATCGAAAGAACCCTCCACTTAAAATTTTATTACCCAACTGGCAGTTCAATCACCATGATTTCCCGAACAGTAGTTTATATTTTCTAGAAATTGACAATTTTCTTGTTATAGTTTTATTTATTTATAAGACTAGTTGAAAAGAACAATAATCAATAAATCTGAGATATGATAGTATTAAAGTCATCATTAAAATAACTACGTATGCACCATTACTATCAAATTTGGGTTTGTACAAAATAACTCCACAAGATCATTGTACCGAATATTTCAAATATTTTTACAAATTTCATAACTCAGCCCGCCCAATAGAGAGAGGACTTTAATTCAAAGACTAAGACTCTAAGATTAGACAAATTATCACCGTTGTCCTTGTCCAGGAAATTACTGTGTTCTTAAAGCGTTTAGGTACTTCTTCAGACGTAGTGGAAAAAATAACATCTTTGGTCCTTCGGGCTTGTCATTTTTTCCATAAAAAAAAACATGAAATTCTACAAAAATTCTAAAACTTATATTCATCAATTCGATTTTTTATGGTAATTGACCTACACAACATACAAATAAAGAGTATTAAGTATTCCCAAAAATAGCGTTTCTGTCCTTCGAGCATAAATTTTTGTCAAACAAAAAAAGGAGAAAAAGTTTCTCAAAGCAAATCTAATACTGGGCAATATCAATATTTTTGTTTTAAATGAGTCACAAAATTGCTTTAAAAGGAGTAAAAACAGTCATCCCTAAATATAATTGCTGGTCCTTCAAGTTTGCCATTTTTCCGCAAAATTTACACACTAACATTCTGAAACTTACAAACACTCTGAAATTTTGAACGAAAACGAAATTGATTCACACAACAGAAAAGTAAAAAATATCAAAAATCCTCAAAAATAGTTTTCTTGGTCTTTCTAGGTGACAATGTTTGTCAAAAAAAGTCGATTCCTACATATTTTTTGCTAAATTTCGTTGAGCGACAAAATTACTGATAAAAGTAGAGAATAAATATTTTTCAAATATATTTTTTTATTCTTCGAACTTGCCACTTTTTCCCTAAAAGTCAATAAAATTCCTGAAACACTATAACATTTTTATTACTTTTCCTTAGTAATTGATCTGCATAACACAAAAGTAAAGAGTATCAACTACTCTCACAAATTACATTTTTGGTCCTTCGAGGTGACAATTTGTTAAAAACAGATCCAATAAAAGTTTCTTATCATATTATATCATTAAACTACAAAAATACTGATAAAAATCAAAAATACTAGTTATTAGTTCTTTGAGCTTGCCTGTTTTTCCACAAAAATCATTAAAATTCTGGAAACATTCTGAAATTTATATGCATCAGTTTGTTTTTCCTTAGCAATTGATCCACCCAACACGAAAGTAAAAAGTACCAAAGATGTCAAAAATTGCTTTTTTGGTCCTTTGGAGCTGACAATTTTTGTCAAAAAAAAGAACGGAAACAATACAAGAAATGCCTTGAAACAGATGTAATAAAAGTTGCTTGCCATATTTTTGGATTTAAATATCATTAATCTATAAAAATTGTTGATAAAAGTAAAGAATAATAGCTATTTTTGGAATATAATTTGTATATCTTTGAGCTCGCAGCTTTTTCCATAAAAATCTTTTAAATTCTGGAAACATTCTGAAATTTATATTCATCAATTTGCTTTTCAATTTGCTTAGATAACAACAACTCAGATTTTCTGTAAAAAGATGTCCCCTTTGCTATCCTTGTTGACATGTATTGGCAATTTTCAAAGAAAAGATAGTTTTGAAAGATATTGAGGGCGGTTACTTTTCGTTGAACAACCCGGTATAGAGATACTCTACTCTTATTTTCCAGTTTTGCTCGCCCCGCCTCTTTTTGCAGTGGGAGACACAAAACTGGCTTCAAAGTAAGCAGGATGTCGTGTGACATCTATACGTCAAGTGATTTAAAAATCCGTTCCGCCAATTGATCTGCTCTAACGAAAACATTACGTCATGGAATATACAAATATGGCAGATTTCCGGGCAACAAAATGGGACCAATTATACGAAAATTTCGGTAATTGTTTTATCGGTTATCCCGTCAATAATTCCTTCCTTCTCTACCTCCAGCTCTAGCTCCATGGAGGATCGTTAACAAATGCGCCACTATGACAGTAGCGATGACTTTTAAAATTGCTTTCATTGCCTACGACCTTTTGGCTTTTTTTTGGTTTTTAGATTTAGAATGACGTACTCTTACGCTAAATTACTTACTTTTTGCTAATATCCAATAAGTTTAGAAGACAAAATATGGCTTACAATTTCAGAAACCAAAGTTAACCTAGCTATGACCTTGAACATTTTCTAAAAGTCTAAAATCTGCAACGGGATTGTATTTGCGCCCGACACTGACTAACGTCTATTTGACACATTTTTTCATAGAGCGCGTCCTTTTCAAAATATATGACTCACTCTAAATGAACCACCCGGTATATCCCAGCTGATATGTATATAAATATCATGATATTTTCCAACAAGAATAGATTGGCCTACCAAGCACAAAAGAAAAAACGTCGGAATACTTGGCCGAAACTTAGAAAATATATTTCATTAACTGCTCTTTATAAAGCTTTTCAAAAACGCAATAAATACAGAGTTCACAGGTAATTGGACGACCTAGTAACTACTAGTTAGGTTTTGGGAACAATGGATGACACAGAGTATGCTAAAGAAGAAAAAACTCTATCACCTCATTAATGATCCTGATTGCTGTCCATAGTGCTTTATAAATCAGTCCCGTGATACAGGGGGGAGGGATCACAGGGGGATGTACACATGACCTTGGCTAGCACAAACCTGGGGTGAGGTTAATTTCTAACTGGAGACATGTATGATGACAAGTAGTTTATCGGAAACCCACACGGTACAAAGCGCAATGCAAAGATAGTTGGGCCTCATTTTTAGACCACAGATACGGCTTCGCTATGAGCCAGATTCTTGGACTCTATTCATATAAACATACACCGCTATAGCGATTGTTGGGCCTCATTTTCACACACACATACATGGCTTAGCGATTGTTGGGCCCCATTTACAAACACAAGAATCATAGCGATTGTTGGGTCCCATGTATATACACTTGCATGGTTTAGTGATCGTTGGGCCCAATTTTAAATTTTACAGAAATACAAGGCTCAGCGTTTGTTGAACCTCGCTTATAACCTGCGTTTATAGAAAATAGATGAGACATAAAAAAGTAGATGACCTTTTGTTTTTTCATCCTTTCATCCCCAACTAGATGACGTTTTCAAATGAACATCCCTTATAGATAACTCCTAACTCTTTGAGGCGGAAAGTTCATTTTTTACTTTTGGGTGAAGCCTCATCAACTTTTTTTGGGCGAATCGTTCGTTGTTGAAGAAAGAATTTCGCACTACTCACAGTAAAATTACTACGAATAATAATTTACCCTAGAAAGGGCTCGGACGAATCGACCTTATTGACGTTTGGGCCACTTCTCTTCTGCCTTCTTCAGAACTGTCTAAAAAATAAAGCTTTAGAAACAATGATAGCAATTTATTCACATAACACAAAAGACAGAGTATTTTCAAAAAATTGATTTTTGGTCCTCTCAGTTCTTAAAAGGTCTCAGCTTGAATTGAATCGAAAGGTCGGTTTTTTTAGTATCGATTTTTCTTGAAAACTGATTTACAAGTGCTCGATTCGAATCGATGTTAAAAATCGATTCTTTTCTCAAAAATCAAACTGACATCCCTACCGTCAACCGGTTCCAGAACCGTAGGCGAGTGATACAACGTCACTAGAGTGATTTTCGTACGTGTTGCACACTACACTTTTTCTACGACTGCAATTTTGCTTCATAAATAATCATTCGTATTATAAAATATATGCATGTGCAAAGTGGATTTTGTACATGCTTCTGTATGGGAGCGTGCGCAATGCGCACTTTGCGCACGCTGTTTGCAATATGCGATTTCAATGGTAGTTAGCAGTGCGCATTTGTTCATTTTCGAGGCAGTCGTAGAAAAATGAATTTAATCCTAAATCTAAACCTTCCACTATATATGGGCACTACAAATCTTGTAGATGAAAATATTCCGCTCACGAGTTTCTCTTAGTATTGTCATAGTATAGAGAATATATAATATACCGTAGTATTGGTATATAAATTTTGTTGCTGTCGTGCTAGAATGGGGAAAAATCGTATAGGTACCGGTGAAGAGTTTACAGGAGAACCAAGAACAACAAGATAGAGTTTTTCATCTGGCGGCCCTCAGAGATGGAAATTTGTCAAGTAGGATTATTGTGGAGCTGGAGGTAGGCAAATTTCGAAGAGTATGCAACTGCATATCAAATAGTTATGTTTTCTTCACCTGAGCATAAACATCAAAGATTCGAATGATGTGCTGCGCCCACTAGGATATCTCTTAATCTCTGAATCTCTGATAATCTTTGATGACAAATCATCAGATTGTTTAGTAGTCTATGATGGTTGTTAGCTAGTGGCTAGTTAGAAGATGCCGGAATAAAAAGACGCAAACAGCGCCTGCATAGTCGGTGTAATGGTATTGGGTACTTCTGCTATAATGGGTAAGACAGTAAGTCGTCTCTAAGTCTTCATCGACGGCAATATGATCTCTGTTGGATACGTCCAGGCAACGTTGGAGCATGTAATGATTTCATAAATTTTTTAGAAAGATAATGCTCGCCCCCATTGCATCTTTTCTGCTTGAATCTGAGGTTAGAGTACTGACATGCCTCCCTTCCCAACGGTTTTGATCCTTCTCCCATGCAACATGTGTAGGATATGATGTATTAATTGCCTCCTCCTCCAGCCACTTTATAAGCTTTGCGAGATGCCTTACTGCATGTTAGGGACTCTTTGCTTCAACAGGATATTGACGACCTCATTAGAAGTATGCCAAAACGTGCTCAGGAGTGCGTACCTCAACACAGAACAACAATTTGTGTTACAAGTACTGAAGAACCATTGGTCCCAATTGTTAATATCATCGTTTAATCCACTACCAAATTTTATTACTCTAGAATTTCACCTTCAATGTGATCATACTTCAATGTAAGGCAGTATATTTAGGATGAAACAACTAACGGGATGCTCGGTCAAACAGGAGATTTTAAGGTTGCTTACATTCACTATTGACAATTTCCATGAAGTCAAGATGCTACAGCTTAAATCATTAATATTACCATTTTCGCAACTCAAGTTCAACATATCTTCAAGGCAACTCAAACCTTCAACCACTTGATATATTAGTTTTTGAAGAGTTCTAGAGCATTTCAGTGATATCTTCGGACAAATCTTTTATGTAGAGTCATACCCTCTGAAATTAAAAATTTCCGGACACCTTGTATACTACTCAGTGGTCGTGGCTCAGAATTACCACACAGTGGAGATGGAAAATAATGCTTGTTGACGACATTTCGATCGTTTACCTACTTTACCTACCTTAATCCCCCCCCCCCCCCCTCCCTTCATCATCCTTTCTTAAATAAGCCATATGTATTGGCTTACTAGGCTACAAAAAAGAATTCAGTTGACTCAAAAGATACTAAGTCTTCGTGAACATCGTGATCGTAAGGTCCTTTATTATTATAAATTTATACGAATATAGGTATAGTACGCATACTTCAACACAGTACACATATATGGCATTGCCAATTAATATACCAATATTGGTCTACGTTGTAACATCATTTGAAAACTTCTCTGCATTGAAATTGTCATTATTATTTATTTAAAATACCCTAACAATCGGTGTTGTTGGTCTTGAGAAATTCTATTGTAACACTAATTATTAAGCTATTAATAATTATTTTAACAATAAGAGGTTTTATTATTGCCTTGAATACAATGCCGATCACGACTTCGTAAGCAAAAAATCGATGCGATGTAATGATTCAAACGTATGACAAGTGGAGTCTCGCCGTGACCTTCTTCAAGATTGCTGTGTGTTAAGACAAAATATCTCTACGTCAACTTACGTGAAAAAGAATTATACCAGTGTCTATGAGGAAACTTAGTCAAGGACGATTTAAAGCTAAATTGTATATTGCGTTTTTACGCTAATGACATCTAGCTTTTTCACTTGTGTTCAAGAGTTCGTAAAGTCGATTATAATATTGAATCCAATTACCCAAGTTAAAATTGGTGTTTCGCAAATTTGTGATATTATAACAGCCAAGAACAGAAGGAATCGGTGCAGCTAACGTACGCTTATAAAAACGAGAAGACGAGCAAATGATCAAAAGAGCAATTAAACAAGATTCTTTGTTTTATGGTGGGTCATTAATTGGTGTCCAGTTAACGCTTCTGGTTTAGAGTGTATTGGTAAATTGGCTTGCAAACTAAATAACGGTAACCCATTTCGTCACAAAAAAGGCCTTTGGATCGTCTATCAGACTGAGGCAATTTTATGCCACTTATGTTTTTTTAATGAACTGCCTTTAAACTGTTTAATAGGACATTTATTTCAAGTTTAGTCCTGCTGGGAGAGTAATATGTTTTGCATAAAATTTCTTTAAATGAAAATACTGTTGATTTATGTTTGGTTCTCACACGTAATCCGTCAGTGTCTCTTGACTGTAAGCAGAACTGCTGAGTATTCTATCGATTACCAACTTACCATTTCCAGTTTCAAAAAAGAATATAATTGCGTTAAGACATATTTAGTAGGAGCTAACGTGAGACATCAAATAATGACATATTTTAAACCCTTGTCGTGCTGACAATAGGGCACGATATCATTAAGGCGCTCTTATAATTACAAAACTTCTTTCTCTCATCATCTACTGTGATATCGACAACTCACTATTAATCGCCTACCTGAGCCCCTGAGAAAATAGTTTTCTATTTATAGTTTTTAGACAATGCCCGCCTATTTAATTTCGAGTCACAAAGGTCCCGAGGTCTAGGCTTTAGTTAATAGAGGTGGTGGTGGCAGGTGTTAATTGAACTATGAAAGAGTCGAAAGTTCGAGAAAATTGTTATAAACAAATAGTGGTATTATGAGCATTGTGTTGATTTTTGAGTAAAGGGCTATTAGGAACCCATTCGTTACGAGGGAGTTTCATTAGGAGTTCTTCCTAGAACATCGAGCTGGAAAGTATAAAGAGATTTATTATAATTGCATTTTATATTTCATAAATAGGGATTCAAAAATAACGCCTTCTGGATGAGTATTACTATTAGGGGATATTAACTGCTGTGGATGTCTCCAAAAAACCTAACACTTATCTTTCAGGAATGCCTTGGTGCAGCAGTTTATAAAAGTTTTTCCTGGGAAGATAAATATCAGAAACTTTCCAAAAGCCAATTCCATCATGTATTGTATGGATGATTGAGTCCATACAGTATGTCTCGAAGTGCTACCCCAAAGAATAGTAACACCTCTTCTTCAGTTACCAGAAGAAATTCAGTAATAAACGTGAAATCATTTTGATCCCAATTTATTTTCTCAGAGAAGTTCAACTGTCCTTTCCATATATATTAAGGTTTATTTTCATTCTAAGTACTTTGTAAAACTTTTATTGTACGTTCGCCTAACGCAAACACTTATGTCTTAGGCAGCATGAACGCCAACCCCTACAGGTAACGAAAAAAGTGGGGCCAGAACAAAAGCCGTTTTACGTCATTTCTGTAAGAACTAGCAAAACAAATTCAACATAAAATTATATGTTACTAAGAATTAGCTAAAACAATCGTCCTAAATATACTGGGAATCACTTCCAAGGAATTGATATATTCAACGATGCCGGACTTATTAAGAGTTTCAATGGTGTGAAGGATGCAAACGAGCTAAGAGACAGTCATCTCATTTGTCCATCATGTAAGTGTGGTCCTCAAACTGGTTATCAGTAATCCATTAACTGCTGCTTTGATTAGATGACCACATCGAGGTAAAAGAGGAGGTATAAGATGACCTTTAAGCTATTACTTCCTCTGAAACTTTGAATTGAAGAAGATGGTGTATGTAATTTTGTATGACACTTTGTTGGTTCCAAATATATTTCATTTACATTATATTGACATATATCAGGTATGTCATTTTACCTTCTAGAGTTACACAGTTACACTACTAGTATTCTAACTCTGAACTGTATCCTTTCTTTTTTTCCAATCGTGTTATAGGTATTTTAAATACGCGAAAAAATTGAGATAGAAGTAAACACAAAAGTATCAAAAAAGTTTGCATTATATGCATAAGCAAACATTATTGTCTTAAATAATCACCAACTATGGAAGGCTTTAAGTTTGTTAGGTAGTGCTTGATTTTACACTTCTTCAGGTTTTAAATTATTCGTAAATGTTGGGGTAGATGATTAAGTAATTTTCCACACATAGAGCACGGGCTTCCCTTAGTTAATTTTAAACGATTAATACGATAGTTTACAACTATAGCTCTTGTGTTGTAACAATGCATTATTTGCCGCTCAAATTTAGACTTTTTTAAAGAAAAACAAAAATAGTTCAAAAATGTACAGTCCATAAACAGTCAACAATGTTTCCTTTTTTGAATACACTTCTGCACCTTTCCATTGCGTTTAATTGACCTAAGAATTATCTTTTGAACGACAAACACGGCCTGTATATTGCTACTGCTGCCTCAAAAAATAATACCTTAATGTAAAATCGATTGCATATCAGCAAAGTATATCATCCTTTGCATCTTCAGCAAACATTAAGTTTTTTTAAGTCTCTGTGTATGACCTTTTCCTCATTCTACTACCCTTTCAAGCATTCTACTGCCGTAAAATCTAATTGAGTTAATGCCTTTTTCCACCAACAAGAGTATGTAATCAGCAAAGCATGGGACACTTCCATTTGTCGTACTAAAAGCTGCTACCAAAACTAGACCAAGAATACTTGGGCCATTCCCCAAGCTATTTCCCTCCATATTCTACAGGTAACTCTTTCTCCGTTTGGGTATTTTTAAATCTTTGTTTCCTTTCCAATAAATAAGATTTAAACAATTTTAACGCATTTTCCTTAATACCATATTTTTCCAGTTTTATTACGAGGAGTGAACGATCAAGACAATTGAAGGCCTTCCACAAATCAAATAAAATTCCCATTCCAACCCAGTTATGTTCAAGTTGCTCTAACACTGCCCTGATGAACTGAAATAATATAGTATCTGTCGATCTCCCAGTAGTGTATTCATCGTGATGAATACCAAGCAAAGCACACTTAGTGAAAAAAATCAGAATTCTATTGCATATTGCTAGTTCAAATATCTTTGAAAATACCATTAAAAGACTAACAGCTCTATAATTCTCCATTGCACCTGGATTTCCATTTTTATATAATAGTATTATTGGCGCTTCTTTTGACAAATCACGAAATATACCCTGCTTAAAACAGTCATTTAATGGAAATGGTAATACCTCCTTTAGGTGTAAGGCACCGACATTTTCACTATACTTAAAGATGTTTTATCGATTCTGCAACTACACTTATTCTTGATTCTATGCAAGGTATATTTTCAGGGTGAATTTTTTTGATTAGTAAGGGGGAGAATCTCAGAAACTAACAGAATTACGAAGTGGGTTAAATGGGGAAAGAATTGCAGTTTTAAGAGGTCAATTCAAGACCATTTTTACAATTTTTGAAGAATTTTATGACTCACTAGATAATTGGCAAAAAAACAAATTTTGACGATTTTTTAAAATCTAACTAAGTTTTGTAAACACAAAAGTTGTAGATAATTTTAGTCTGAACATGATCATCAGATTTTTTCTGAAAACGGTCATTTTTTAATCAGGATATAAACTTATTTTTTTTAGGAAGATAAAAAAATTGATAAGCTCATCTAATTCAGAGTAAAATTATCCACAACTGTTGTATTTTTTTATGTAAAATCAAATATTTAATATTATTTTAAATTAAATGATCTAGCCTAGAGTTATAGAGAAATGATATGAATACAAAAGTTAAGATAATTTTAACATGAATAAGATGACCATTTTGAAAAGTCGTCCACTTACTGACATCAACTTAAAGCTAACAAAAAACCTTTTTAACTAACTTACTTTTTTAATTTTTTCATTTAAGAAAAAGTAAGTTTATATCGTCACTCAAAAATGACAACTATCTGAAAAAATCGGACAAGCATAGTTTCTCTTTGGTAAAATTATCTACAACTTGTGTATTTACATCATTTTACTAGAACCAATAATGACTTGGTAGATTCGTTTAAAGAAATCGTCAAATGTAGTTTTTGCTAACTATCTAGTATCATGAACTTTTTCAAAAATATAGAAATAGTTTTGAATTGATCGCAAAAATGTATTCCATTTCCTCGTTCTGCTATTATCTGCGATTAGTTCACTAATCATTAAAAAATACTCACAATGTGAATATATAATAGGTATCTAATATCGTAGCTAAGACAAAGAAAACGGTTTTGCAAAAAGTCATAGTGTGCACATAAAACATACGAATATTGAAACCCCAAGAATTGAAAATTTACCGAATATGCCGATTTATTGACATAGTACCTTAAAGAAAAGAAATACAATGGAATCCTCCGGTGATGTTGTCCTCAAAAGGGACTCCTATTTTTCTTAAAGCGGCCATATTGTATGTTTACATTTTGGACAGAAAGCAATTTTTTTTTGACAGTTTGAGTATCGTTTTTTATGAGTATACGTCGTTTTATGAGATGATTGTAAAGAAAATGTCATCTCGATTTTTTCCTTTTGATATCATTAAAAAGCTTGTGTTAAGATTGCCGGATTTAAGTAAAAAAAATTCTTGAATGGTCGAGTTTTGTAAGAAAAAAATTGAAAAATGAAGGTATGGAAATACATTACTCATACTTGGAAGTTGCATCAATTTCTTCTTTTGTAGCCACAACACACATTACATTTATAAAGTTCATGATTTTTCCATTTTTATGATATAATTTAAGTTTCAAACGAATTATATTCAAATTTTGCATTTCTTTACTAGTGCTGGATGACTGATTGATGAAGATGGCAAGTGGCATATAAAAGATGAAATTTGTTGACGTTTTTAAAGGCAGTGTTACCAAGTCTATTTTCTTAAAGATTTTCGATTATTGTAACTTAAATTTTTTTTTTTTTGGTCAGATTAACTTCGGTTAGTTCAGGTTAGGCTTGGTCAGTTCTAGCTGGTCCAGTTCTAGATTTCAGTTACGCTTATTAGGTTAGGTTAGGTTAGCTCAGGTTAGTTCAGTTCTACTCTTTAGGTTGAGGGCAGTGAGGCCCCGTGAGGGCCCGCTTTTTTTATTTTTACATCAGGCTAACTTAGAGCCATGAACCAATTACTGAAAAACCAAGAATTTCTAAACACATGGAAGCTAGCAAGGCTTATGCTAATAAATAAACCAGGAAAGGATCCTGACTTACTTAGCTCATACAGGCCTCCCTGCATAGCAGACTCTATGGCAAATTTATACGAGCATCTCATAAAAGCGAGGCTGGAAGCAGAGACAGTCAAGAAGGCTCCTCTCTCGGATTCTCAGTTTGGCTTTAGAGCAAAAAGGTCAACAATAGACGCATTAAAACTGGTAATGGATGGATCCACACAAAACTTGCCAAGGAGAAAGATGGTGTGCATTGATCACCTTAGACGTTAGGAATGCTTTCAATAGTGCAGCATGGCCGGATATTCTGCGAGAACTGGAAAACCGGAGAGTATCTGATACCTGTACAACGTAATAAATGGCTTTTTCAGAACAGACGAATCCAAATCGAGCAGGACCAAGAGTCATTTATGTCTGCCGGAATCCCCCAGGGTTCTGTACGAGACCCACAATTGTGGAATATCATGTACCATCCAATATTAAGAGAACCGTCCTCAGAGAGGGTTCTACCTGTAGGCTATGCCGACGATATTGCATTGGTAATAAGTGCCAAAACTAGACACCAGCTGATGGAGGTGGGAAATGCAGCAATCTCTAGATGTGAAACTCGCATCGTGAGCATTCACTAAGCCTTGCACCAGAGAAAACACAGTCGGTAATTCTAAATGGCAAAAGAGACAAGAGATCTTTTAGAGCGGGAAATACAGAGATAACACCTAAAAAAAATATTAAGTATCTAGGGGTACTTTTCGGAACCAACTTGTACTTTTCAGAACACGCTGCGACCACGACATAAAGCCTGCGACCACGACATAAAGCCTGCGACCACGACACAAAGCCTGCGACCACGGCACAAACAAGGAAACTAGGCTCTTTGCAAAGGCTAATGCCCAGCATAACCGGGTCATCGTTGCAGAAAACACTAATGCTGTACGGGGTGTTCTAGTCATCTTTACTGTACGCAGCCCCAATTTGGGAAGGCATTATTGGTAAAAAAGAATATTACACTATGTTCATCAGCGCATTCAGGAAGGCCCTGGTGAGAGTGATTGGTGCTTATCGCACAGTATCTAGAGTAGCGAGTCAGGTCATAGCGGGAACTCCGCCCATAGATCTATTGATAAAGAAAAGAACTGAGTTGTACAGGAAGCAAGTTATCTCAGAGGCCATAAAAGCAGAAGCTAGAAAACGAACTTTAGAAAAATGGCAAACAAAATGGAGCGCCACTACCGACAAAGGACAGTGGACGAAGAAACTGATACCGAATATTGAAAAGTGGGTAGAATGTAAACACAGAACCTCGAACTATTTTTTGACCAAATTTTTAACTGACCACGGCAGCTTTAGGGCATACACCCACCGCATAAAGAAAACAACAAATATCTGCAGCTACTGTGGGGACGTGGATACGGCAGAACACTGCTTCTTGCACTGCCCGCGCTTTGTAGTTCAAAGAAAGAGACTGTCAGGACTGATTGAAAATCTATCCCCGGGAAATCTCATTAACAGAATGCTAGAAAACAGGGAAACCTGGCAGGCAGCAAACAATATCATTTGGGAAATCATGAAGACCAAAGAAGCTAAAAAAATATGCGTTCTACCTTAAAAACAAATTTCAGCTAAAGTAAAAGCGCTTATCGTTTGAGAAACCTGTGAAAATCTACGTGAGAAAATGTCAAGATCAGGCTAACTTGAGTTAGTTCAGGTTAGTTCAGTTCTATCTTTCCTAGTTAGGTTAGTTCAATTACACTTTTTACGTTCAGGTTAGGTTAGCTCAGGTTACTTCAGTTCTAATTTTTTTGCTAAGGGTAGAAAATAGTATGAAAATAGGATCCGTGAGAGACCGATTTTCTTTTAATTTTTAGAACAGGTTAAATTTCGGTTAGTTCAGGTTAGTTCTGTTCCAGTTTTCCTGGTTAGGTTAGTTCAGTTACACTTTTTATGTTTAGGTTAGGTTAGCTCAGGTTAGTTCAGTTCTACTCTAAATATTAAGGCTAGAGAAAAACACAAAAACCGGGCCCGTGAGGGCCCGCTTTTTTAAATTTTTAGAACAGGTTAACTTTCGGTTAGTTTAAGTTAGGTCTGGTTGGTTCAGATTAGTCCAGTTCTAGTTTTCCTGGTTAGGTTAGTTCAGTTCAGGTTAGTTCTTTCAGTAGCTTATATATAAAAATATCATTTTTTAAAACTGCTGTATCTCTGTCTTCCAATTTTATAACTTTAGAGAGGAAGTTGAACCTCTAATGCCTTTAGGAATGTAATATTATGTGTAGTTACACTCTTGGGGTAAAAATAATAGCAAATTGGAAACCCGTTGGATTCATAGTTATTTTTTTTTAAGACACACAAGTAATGTTTTCTTACTGCCCTAGAGCATCTACACCTTTACTCGCCAGTAGAGTTGCGGATGTTCATATGAATTGCTCTAGATTTTACAGGTTTCAGTATTCTGCAATTTTTAGGGGCCATTTGCCTCTAGTGCCTTTGCCAACTACCTGAGTTTTTATATTTCCTGTTTCGATTATTCAAAAATAAATGTTAAGGGGTGGCGATGAAAGGCTTCAAATAAATTAATTTATTTTGTGATTATTTCTAAGTAATAAGCATGTTCTTCTTGCTTATTAGTTACTGTAAAGTTCCACTCAATATATGTTTTAGAGTGTGGAAGTTTCACCACCATGTAATTTCCTGTATTAATGACTTATACTTAAATAAGTATGCAACTAATCCCATTGGCATGCTCCTGATATAGGTACCTAAATCATTACCACCTTTCAACCAAAAGTGGTGCTTTACAAAGGATAGTAAATGTTGTCAAGGACGTACTTTATGAATCATCAAGTTTTACCTAAAGTATCATTCAGAAATTTAGTCATATAGTCCGAAAGTCCGAACTGAAGTTATCTTGCAGGTGCCTTCAGTGTGGCATTTCGTTTAACAAATACCTGTATATTGTAATGCTAATTTAAAATTTAGAAAAAAGCATAATTCATCTATTAATCGATGTTTCGATAACAAATAATTTTGTGGCGAATGAAATTTTTGTCTTTAAACTCATATTTAAAACTCGGTACATATACATTAAATACTGGTAAATAAGAGATTGAGGAATGGATGCTTATCTGTTAAAACTTACCTTAGCGCTGCGGTATCATCAGACCATGTCCCATTAGTTGGTATATTCAGAATAAGGTTCAAGAAAGTCACCAAAAAGAACACAAACAAACAATGGGATCTGAGAAGACTTAAAGACAAAGAAACAAAGAAACAACGACTAAAGTTTTATCAGAGAAAATAAACAGCATGGGAGAGGCAGATGTGGAAGAAACACTGGATAATATATGTGGAACTTTTAAAGAAATCGGAGACAAACACCTGGTAGACAATAAAGAAAAGAGAAAGTGTTGGATGACGGACAAGATTCTACAGCTGATGGAAAGAAGAAGGGAGTCAAAAAAGGATAAATAATTGTACAGTTATATTCAAAAGCAAATAAGAACGGCCAAAGAAACTTGGCTTAAAATGCAGTGCGAAGAGATAGAATTATTAGAGCAGAAGTATGATTCCTTCAATATGCACAAAAAGGATAAACAAGCGGATGGCATTCAAAAAGCATACGTATTGTATGGACAAAACGTTATGGACAAAACTGAGGAAATCAACATCTGGACAAAATATATAAATAAGCTTTTTGATGACTGCGGATCAATACAACCCCCTAATTTCACATGTTCTAGCAATTTGCCAATAACAATCAGAGAAGTGGAAAAAACAATAACACAATTAAAAGACGGCAAAGCCCCTGGACCAGATAACACATATGCTGAGTTCATAAAGCTTTTTGACTCAAAAGACATCCAACGCATAACTACAATTTTTAACAACATATACTCAAGTGGGATAATACCAAAGACATGGTTAAAGTCAACATTTATTGCTTTACGTAAGAAAACGAGATCTGTGTCTTGTGACGATTTCCGTACGATCAGCTTGATGAGCCATCTCCTGAAGCTGTTCCTAAAAATTATACATCAAAGAATTTTTTGGCTGTGTGAAAAACAAATCAGCCAAACAATTTAGATTTCGAAATAACCTAGGAACAAGAAAAGCCCTCTTCAGTATACAGGTGCTCATTCAAAGATGCGGAGATGTAAATTGCGATGTCTATGCCTAAAACATGACAAGCTAATGGAAGTATTAGCAGATATTGGGCTGCATATATGCGATCTGAGGATTATTGGCAACCTGTACTGGAATCAAACGGCTTCTATACATACCCAAGCAGGAGATTCGGATGAAATCAAAATTAAACGTGGGGTCAGACAGGGATGTGTATTGTCGCCTCTGCTGTCCAACGTGTTTTCAGAGAGAATTTTTAAGGAGGCTCTGGAAGATATTGATGCCGGATTCAAAGTAAATGGAGAATGTATCAATAACATAAGATACGCAGACGCTGATACAGTGATTTTTGCAGAGAGTTTTGAAGAGACTTGAGGAAAGATGAAAAACATCAAAAATTGAATACTTTGGACACATAATCAGGAATAGCCAAGGATATGGAATGTTACAGTTGATTTTACAGGGAAAGATAACCGGTAAATGGGGTCCTGGAAGACTTTCGAGGCTAAGAAATCTACGCACATGGTTCAACGCAACAACTGTTGGCCTGTTCAGCGCACTGCGAGGTACAGATTGCCATGATGGTCGTCCGAAACGGAAAGGCACTGTAAGAAGAAGACCTATACACGATTTTGTCTCAATAGTATCCGATTGTGTACGTAGAAAACGTAATATATATTATATGACATACTCCAATATTTCAAAGAAAGTCGCCATGCATATATTAATCTGGCTGTTATTTTGCTTCATACTGGAGAAATAGATTCCACAACTAATTTTAGGAGATTCATGCAAGTTTCCAAATTCATATTGACAGTGCATGCCCCTAGACAAAATTAGCAGATTCAGAGAGTGACGACGAGGATACTCAACTTTCTGTCAGAAATTGCTGGATTATTCAATTATAAAAAGAAAGTTTGAAACTAAACTGAAGGACCAAGTTGCTCCCAAATTTGTAAAATTGGCATAAAAGGTTGAGACTCATTTACAAAGGCGTAAGAGAGGTACCTGATTGAAAAAAGCTGAAAATATTTCATAGGGAGTGGGCGTAGCTTTTAAAATATAAATTTGTTAAACAATAGGGTTTTGAGGCAACAATTCACCCGAGATGCTCGGGGAGCACAAAGAACAATATTTATATCCTTGAGTAACAAGTGAAGTGAACCATATCCATATATTAATACATAAAGTTACATTGTAGTATACGATGTATCCGTCGCGGCTGCTTTTGAACTTAAATTCGCAAGAACCTTCTTTATGTTCCCTTTGCCCAAAGGTTGCGGTAGTTTCTTCCCATATTATACGCATGATTTACTGTTCGTTGTGTGCTGCTTTCTCAAATATTACGAAATACGTTTAGACAAGTGACTTTCAAAGAATAGGGCATTATCTGCTTCAATTCCGAAATTAGGAATTTCTGTAAAGTTTCATGTTTTTTAGTACCGCTTGCTAATAAATATCCGAGCCTAGCTAAAGCTCTAATAAGAGTTACATACAAAGCAAAACAGCTCCGGAAGTTGGATATCAAAGATCTACATTTACTTTGATAATTGCCCTTCTCCCTTGCTGTTGCATGTTACAATTATGCTGAAATTTAATCATTCGTGTAGCCGATTACTTCACGGTCGGTGATCACAGACCACGTCGCTAGGAATGTCCAAACCAGAGTTAGCACATTGGAAATTGTTGACGAATTTTCATTAAAAAATGCGATCAAAGTAAATAGAGTTAATTGATTCATATTAAGCTATCGATCATGTGTAAGTAATGCGTATTGTGAGGGGATGTTCTCTCGGCATTCCTTCGGAGTGAAATTTATCAGCAGCCCCTTTTTGAGACTTTGACTTGGGTCGTTTAAATTTCATATTATATTTAAATCCAATACCATTTCTAACTAAAGATAAAGAGGCAGCAAATTGCAGCATGATCAAGTTGGTGATTTACAACGAGCTGGCTTTAATCAGGGATAAACTCATTTGGCGTGAAGCGAAATGAAATCTCAATCATATTACCATTATTTATGCTCCCGCCAAATTGGTATATACTGAATAAAACAAACAACTTCCATAATATATATCGTGGTTTACAATAAGACACCAAGCGAACGAAAGCAAAAAATCCACACAGTAAATCAAAAAGCTTATGTTCCTTAAACAAATTTTCTCGAGTCGATAAATAATAGAGTGTTAACTCGGTATAAATCCACTCGGACGTTTTACATTCAAAACACACAATAAATACGAGTTCGGCGTTTGTAAGTCAAAAAAGGCCGACAATGGGAGCCATTTGTTTTGGGGAAAACACATTAAAATATAAACCGAAGCAGGTATAGTGCGACACAATACGTGGTCTCACAACCCACGAGCCTCTGCTCCCCCGTGGAGTCATCACAAAACCCCACGACACTTAACTATTTGTTACCTATTATATATATTATGAGAATCTATCAACTTATAATTAGCTGCTTTTTCAAAGGGCCTCACAGTAATTTTCTTCCATTTAATATTAATTATTGTCCTCCTAATGATTGCATATAGGTTTGAGAACGCTGCTATAATTTTCGAAATCGTTAATGGTTTTGGTTTTAAATTGTAGATTGCAGGGTTGGCGCAACCCATTAAGGGCTCAGTTACACACCTTTGATACCTCATGGCCCCATAGCCATTATACTACATCACGTATTTCTCTGCGGTTATTATATTAATTAATTTAATTATATTCTTTCACATTTACCAATATTCAACTGAAAACAAATATAAAAAAGGAAAATATTGGGATTTGGGTTATTTGTTTTTAGTCAATTTTGGTGTATTACTAATATGAAATATGCTATGATAATAACGCTATTTTGATGCAAACACATCAACCCTGCCAAAATAATCGAATTTCAAGAAGCTGATGTTCAAAAATGTACTACTATTAAAATAAGAGGAACTAACAAACCCTTTAATTGTAAGTTCTTGCGCATCAAATTCATAAAATACCATAAGTAACACAATTTCAACGCTACCTTGACCAACTACATGTGTTGGTGTCAAAATAGTAACTCCTACACATTATTCAGCGTGAAGTACTTAAATAAATCAAATGACCGCTATCAAAATCCTTATTATATGACACATCTAAGCCTTTTAGATTAATCCCAATGTCAGCTGCACATTTGTTTAGACACTTATAGCTGATCAAGATGCAGTTTTATTATTTAATCAGGAGTAATTAAATGTACCAAACAAAATACGTTTATTAAGTTTAAAATTTAAAGTTTAATAATTAAAGAAGAATTTAGAAAAAAAAATATCAGACCAAATAAAGAGGAAAATAAAGTAGATTAGACTTTGTGAGGACAAAACATTTTATACGGAGATATTATACAGGGTACTAATGCCTACTTAAATAGCCAAAGTTATAATGTCGTTTAAATTGATTAAATAGTAAGATTGAAAAGAAGTGTAACCAAAATCATATTTGGATTAAGAATTGTGGAGAAAAAAATAAAATTCGTCCCAAGCGTTAAATTAAAATTCGTCAAAAATTAAAAACATCTCGTTAGTTTAAAAAATAAACGCTTCTAAAAAAAATGTTTCCTATAAAATGTTATTAGGTCTTTAAGCGTTATACGTGCGTTCGTTAAATTGGAAAAAAATAAAAATATCAGTGAAAATGAGGAAGAGAAACAACAACTTTTGAACTTACAAGATAACCCGTATAATAAGAAATACGTTTAAAAATGTTGAACATTTTGCTAGTAAGTACATAATATTATATGGGAGAATGACAATATTATATGTATATCGCAAATCATTATCATTGATAATGAAGCTCATCTAGTTGGTTGTATGATGACCGGAAATATATTGAGCTTTTAGAAAAACTTTTCATTATAGATCGAGTTACGATTTGCCGAAATTGGGTGGTACGGTATCAGCATCATATCAGCATAATAGGGCGCTGTCTACAATACCAACTTTATCGCCAATCCGTCTTTGTATGGTAAGAATTAAATAACACACAGCAGATTTAAAACCGGGTGCGGTATGCACCCATCTCATATGGGTGTCAATTTGAAAACTTTCAATGCGAATATCTCTGAAAGTAAAAAAAATAGAAAAACCCAATTTGGTGCAAATGTTGTATAGGTAGGGGGGACTAGAAGTTTTATATGGCAGTACCCCTCAAATTGAAGGTCTTTTTGAGTAGTATTTACCTGCACAAGATTTTTTTTAAATTTAATTGAGGGTCGAGTAAACAGTACAAATCAAATAAAATATATTGTGTTTTTATGAAATGCTATTTTATTTAATTAGATGCTCAAAATGCATTCCACCTTGGGTTAAACAAAAATATAATCTATTTTCAAACTCATTTCTTACATTCTGAAACACTTCTCTCGGAATTGATGCACTTTCAATCATAATCCTGACCTACTACTTAAAATAACTGGAGCCAAAAATATTACTATCCTTTTTTAGCATAAAATATTGAAAATAACATTTCATAAAAACACAATTTATTTTATTTGAATTGTACTTTTTGGTTGACCCTGTATTAAATTAAAACAAATTTCTTGTGCAGGTCTATGAATACTACTCAAAAGGACCTTTAGTATGAGTTATCATAAAAGGGGTGGTGCCATTTAAAATTGTTAGGTTGAATGCATGGGGTTTAAGGGGTCACTCACCCCACAACCAAAATATGGTAATTCTAGTTCCCCCTACCTGTATAACATTTACACCAAATTGCGTTTCTCTATTTTTTTTTACTTTCAGATTTATTCGCATTCAAAGTTTTCAAATTGAGACCCTGTATATACGAGTATATATTCTGTGTCGCTTTCCTGAACGATTTTAGTGTGCCTCAAAACACTCAATATAATCGACACGTTTTTTAGCCTTTTTTTGGCAATTTTTTAATAATGATTAAGATTGAAGTTTTGATTGCAGTACTTTTGGTTGCACAGTACTCTAAAAAAAGCCTATTTGAAGACTCTCTTTACAAACTCACGACCTACCCACCTTCACTCCATGTAAGCCTTCCCCAAACAGCAGAGTACGTACAATGTACGTACAGTTAAAGTGCTTTTTTTTAACATAATTTACGTACACAGCGTACATCCAATGTACATTTACAGGTCTAAAATGTCCCATGAATAGGTTTGAGTATGTACGTTTTCAGTACAAACAGGGGACGTATCGCCATGTAAAAGAATATAAGGTACAGCGTGT
Source organism: Taphrorychus bicolor (assembly GCA_951812265.1). NCBI lineage: Eukaryota > Metazoa > Arthropoda > Insecta > Coleoptera > Curculionidae > Taphrorychus > Taphrorychus bicolor. Next base: position 11,628,217 of record OX638307.1, read on the forward strand.
AATCAAATTACAAATAAAACACACGGGTCTTTTCCCCTTTGATGATTGTAGATTGGCTTAAGAGATTTTTAATTTTTCTCATGGAATAATACAAGAAGTAAAAGAAGAATATGATAGCTCAACGATACTATAAGCGATGCTAGTTTAGCGTAATAGAGTTCGCTAAAAAACTATAAATTCGCAAGTGATCATTCGTGCTATTTTTACATGTTACCACTTGGTCACCATATCCAAATACATTTCCAAAAGTCAAATGTCAAAAAGACGCCAATTCAAGCCCTTCATCGGTCAATTTATATTTGATCTGACGTTGATCGGTATCGCTTTATTATACGTCAAAAGTCTTTTGCAATATTGGAATATGGCAAATTGTGCTTTTCCGTTTTTCGGTTTTTAGTTTAAGTTCATGCTGTTTTTTCCTCGTTTTCTATTTTGTAATTGTGCATCCGTGATTCTAATGAATTACTAATAGCAGCGCCTTATTTTCGGCTCGATCAGTGCTGATTGACCAGCTTGTTGTGGACCGTGGATATTGGTGATCAGTATCTAACTAAAATAACATTTTGACGTCGCTTCAGACAACCCGACGTTGGAAGACAACGTTGCCCCAACCAAGTACCGACCCTCTTCTACACCTAAATGGGAAATTTTATTTCCAGTTGGGCCGACGTCCTACTGCAATTACGTTTTAGGCAGAATAGGTCCTAATAGTTACACTTTCGCCAACGTTGCTTTAGTTGCGTTTTTGGAGTTTTTCTGACTGAGCAATATTTTAGGTGCAAATATTTTCACTTTTAGCTATAATTTTACAGCTGCAAGCAGCAACGCCACCTTGCAAGTAATATGCCTTGCGTATATTATAATAATTTACATTTAAGTTTTGAAACGTATTAGGTAGGTAGGTACTTAACAAAAATTACAAACGTTTGGCATTTTTCTAACAAATTTACTTAAAATAGTTAAAAAAAAATTACAAAACCCTTCACAAATTCGGAGATCTTACTGAATAGTTAGTTAGTATCTCTTCGATACAAAAAACGTCTATCAAAAATTGATTTGTACTAAATTCTACCAAAATTGGCTGTTTCCAAAATAATATGAATAAATTGATCCATATAATGATATAATAAGCGACTTTATTTGTGAAATGTTGTGATATGAAATACACAACACAGGGTAAGTACATACAATGGCGAGATATAAAGATTATAAAAGTAGTACTGTTTGGTAAGATTTCGCATTTTTAGCATTAAGAAATGGTGTTGTTGGGATATCACCATAATAAAAACCAACAGCAGAGAGTTTTTAAACCATTTATTTTAACAACCAACACCCTTATTTTGACGTATTTTTGAACTGTATTTGTTAACATTAACTTAATTAGAGCTAACAAGCTCCGTTATGAACGGACTGATGCCCGATACTTTTAAGGTAAATTAAGTTAACGTTAACGACAATGTCAGAAATATGTCTAAATAGGAATAACTGAGTTGATTTAGATAGTCCAAAATCTCTTTATGTATTTTTTTTAATAATGTAGTTTAGTTTAAAATGTATGTCAAAATAAGGACAACAATTGTCGAACTAAATGGTTTAAAAACTCTCTAATGACTAGGGGGCCACAATTCTTCACTTCGTTAACAATAATTTGCACTTTAGCATTATTTTTGTATACTATCCACATGCAGCGTCCGTGAGAGTCCAGGATTCCATTCCATACAACAATATAGGGAAAACATAACACCTCAATAATCTGATTTTTAAGGGCATAGATAAATCATGACATCTGAGTCTAGCCTTCCTCTAAAATGCAGCTCTTGCTTTCTCTATCCTGCATCTAATTTCCAGCGTGTGGTCCCAGTCTTTGTTAACAGTTGTTCCTTAGAAAGATAGGTATATGTATTCACTCTCTCTATTCGCTGATTGTTTACAATCAGTCCTTCCGCCTGGATCTTATTTTTGGAAATTATCATGTATTTTGTTTTCTTAGTGTTTAGTAACAACCCATATCTCTGACTGGTTTCCGCAATTCTGACCAATATTTGCCCAAGTTCCTTCAAACTGTCTGCTGCAGAAAACACCGTATCGTCTGCGTATCTTAGGTTATTGGTACATTCTCCATTTACTTTGATTTCAGGATCAGTATCTTCCAAAGATTCCTTAAAAATTCTCTCTAAATACACGTTGAACAGCAGAGGTGACAATACACATTCCTGTCGAACCCCACGGTTAATTTTGATTTCATCCGAATCTCCTGCTTGGGTATGTATAGAAGCCGCTTGATTCCAGTACAGGTTACTAATAATCCTCATATCGCAGGTATGCAGCCCAATATCTGCTAATACCGCCATAAGCTTGTCATGTTTTACTGTATCGAATGCCTTTTGATAGTCAATGAAACAGGCATAGACATCGCAATTTACATCTCTTCATCTCTGAGTGAGCACCTGTATATTGAAGAGAGCTTCTCTTGTTCCTAGGTTATCTGATTTGTTCTTCAAACAGCGTAAAAATTCTCTGACCTGTAATTTTTAGGAACAGCTTGAGGCTTATGAGGAGATGGCTTATGAAACTGATCATACGGAAATCGTCACAAGACACAGAGCTCGTTTTCTTAGGTAAAGCAATGAGAGATGTTGACTTTAACAATGTCTTTGGTATTATCCCACTTGAGTATATGTTGTTGTTAAAAATTGTAGTTAGGCGTTGGATGTCCTTTGCGTTAAAGAGCTTTATGAACTCAGCATATGTGTTATATGGTCCAGGGACTTTGCCGTATTTTCAGTGTGTTATTGTTTTTTCCACTTCTCTGATTGTTATTGGCAAATTGATAAAACACGTGAAATTAGTATGTTGTATTGATCTACTGTCATCAAAAAGCTTATTTATATATTTTGACCAGATGTTGATTTCCTCAGTCATGTTCATAACGATGTTCCCCTGCTGATCTCGTGGCTTACCCGCTACGTGTGCTTTTTGAATGCCAGCCGCTTGTTTAACCTTTTTGTGCATATTGAAGGAATCATACTTCTGCTCTAATAATTCTATCTCTTCGCACTGCATTTTAAGCCAAGTTTCTTTCGCCGTTCTTATTTCTTTTCTTATTTGCTCTTTACTATAATTGTACAATTCTTTATGTTTTTTTGATTCCCTTCTTCTTTCCATCAGCTGCATAATCTCGTCCGTCATCCAGCACTTTCTATTCTCTTTATTGTCTACCAGGTGTTTGTCTCCGATTTCTTTAAAAGTTCCATATATATTCTCGAGTGTTCCTTCCACATTATCTGTCTCTCCCATGCTGTTCATTTTCTCTGATAAAAATTGAGTCGCTGTTTCTTTTGTTTCTTTGTCTCTAAGTCTTCTCATATCCCATTGTTTGTTTGTGTCCTTTTTGGTGACTTTCTTGAATATTATTCTGAATTTCCCAACTAGTGGGACATGGCTTGATATTTCAGCGCCAGGGTAGGTTTTAACAGGTAAGGTTATTTACCGGTATATAATCTATTTGATTCCTAACAGTATTTTCAGGTTGGTCTTGCGGAGAGATCCAGGTGTACAAAAGTCGTAGGGTTAGCCGGAAGAAAGTATTAAGGATTACTAGTTCTTCTTCCTCTGCAGACAGTTTCAACCTTTCACCTCTTTCATTCTTAACACCCAAACCGAAATCTCCGATGAATTCACCACTCTTCCCTTTACCAATCTTGGCATTAAAATCTCCCATAACTATGGTTATGTCTTTTTTTTTAACTGTTTATATGTATTTGTCGGTGATTCATAAAATTGTTCGATCTCCTCCTCCGAGCCATCGATTGTGGGTGTTCCTGATTTCCTGAATGGTATACCTTATAGTCTCCAAAAGTACATATGCCGGTGCTCATTAATTCTATCCCGAGTCTGGTAAATTCTTGTATGGTGTTATGCATCTTTCCTGCCTGGAACATAGTTTTTACATTCCTACTGCTTATTTTGACTGTTCTCCCTGATATTCTTAGAGACATTTTTAATTTTCGGACACAGTGATTTCGCTCGATTAGGACCTGCGAAGCCCTGTGGTCTATGTGTGTTCTACCTTCCATGCCGAATCTTGGTTTCCGTATTCCATGATTAGTAACTGTTTCCATATCACTATTAGTTGCCATAGTAGTTTTACTAGAGATGTCTCGAGAGACCTTTAATGCAGTGGTTTCTCGTTGTCTTCTGCATTCCCGCGCCGTTGACTGCTTGCTGTTCATCCGCCTTTAAGAGCAATTTCTCACTCTAAAGGCAAGAGAGTGCCCTGATCTCATTCTGCTCATCCACCCTCTTAGGAGGCGATTGGCAGTAATGAGGAGGTTTAATTATACCCGTAAACACTCTAACCTCTGGTTCAACAAATCTAACCAAATGTGCCTGAAAAGTTAAAAAGTCATGGCCGCAACGTCGCCCAGACGTTGCGCACTCTTACTAACGACTGGTCAGTTGATGGTCGGCTATTTCCAATTTTGTGTAGGTTGTAAGTCAAGTTTAGTTATTTGTATTCATCTACGATATGTTGCAATATTTCCGCATACTAGCATTTGTACCTTGTAACACCAAGCACTGTACGGTAAGGCTGAGTAACTAAGACATACGCATAGTTTTTTCTTAATACTTTTTGTATTTTGTATTAAAAAATTTAAAAATTTCTGTCCTCTCTCTTCTGGATTTTATTTGTGCCCATTTACCTAATGTTAATCCTAATTTATAGTAGTACAACTGGACGCAGTTCTTTTTCTAAATAAAAGACTATTCAAGGCTGTTAGGTTAAACTAGTAATTATTTATGATTTTATGGTTGGAAGACGACGTCAGCATTTATCATTTTATGGTTGGAAGACAGTCAAAACTTAAAAAAAAATGGACAAATTGGTTCAAAAATTCCATCCACACGCGACGTTGCTTATAGTCGCATAAGAAAACTTCATATAGGTATAGTTCTTCGACGTCAAAGACTCCAAACCCTACTAATGGGAGACCATTAACGACAGACGTTGGGCTAACGTCGTTTGGACCTTTAACCACTGTTTTGCTAAAAAAGTCATTGGACAACCATGATTTACACCTGTTTAGACGTCGGAATTGGTGAACATTTAGGCAGAAAACGGAAAAATGTTTTTTGGGTAGTTGATTTACATTTTGTAACCAGGTCCTTTTGCAAACTATATATTGGATAAATACTTTAATTTGTAAGTATGTAAAATTATAATAAAATACACAAATATTTTATCTAACCCATTATTCCCATCAGTTGGAAAAAAGGAACTTTAATTTATTCATATTTAACTTTGTTATCTCAATTTATAATTTGACTTGTAACGGCATACTGAAAATATAATGTACATATACTTTTGAATTTTAATCCACTTGAAATGTTCGGTAGAAAACTTAAAAATCACGAAAAATCTCGCTGGTACGACTAATACGAACTATTATTTGTGATAATTTGCTTTTCCAGCTTTCATCTAGAGCAAAATAATGGAAGTTCGGAAATAATATGGTGCCATTTCAAATTCCTTCAAAGTAGTGTGACTAACTCCCTCTTTGAACCACTAATAGTTTTGGCTGCCAGCCAGTTAATGTTGAATATAAAAACGCCTAATTGCAATTTCTGTTGTGAGAAATTGAATACCTACTTGTTTCCAAGAGTGCTTTTCTATACGACGATGGCTATTTTAAGTGAAGACTTTATAAACCAATGTTCTGGGTTAAAACGATACGGTTCCATTTTTGTATATTCATTTTTGTTTTTTGTGAATTTTATTTTACTAAAGCGGCATTTTGTTACTACAAGTAGATAAAAAGAATCCGAGTACAACCAAATGCTATGTAACTTAATTCTTCCACCGGGTAGATATTGAACTATAAAACAAAATTTGCCATCATTTATTTTTTCCTTCCCGGTCGATATTAATGATTTTTTCGAAACTGTGTCCCATGCTGAGTCCTTATAGATTGATATATCGCATCGGCGGCAACCTTCTTAATTGGAATATTTTTTATTTCTAACTATAATGGTAATAAAAGAGGTGGCCCCCCTTTGAGAAAAAGAACAGCGAGATTTCTATATTGTATTTACCGTATAATTAAAGGCGGCATCTATGGTTTGTCATGGTTTGTTACCTACTCATTTCTACTAGTAAAATCACTGATGAATGGTTGCCCATTACTGCGCACCACCGCATTATTACAGCTTATGTAATTTCCAATTTAGTTATACGTTGAAGGAGTCCATAATTGCGGAATTAATCTGTATATCCGGATAATATCAGATAATATTCCAACTTTCCCATTGTTTTTAATTCCAACACTGATATCTATCACTTAATTGTAATTAGCATTGAAATTGTGGTGATGCTTAATGCAAAGAATCCACCAAGGTTTAGACAAATATCTTATGAATTACACAAATAATTTATATGTCCTCAAATGGAAAATCAACCGTACAATGGCCCTGCACACTATGCGGTACAAAGATACAAGATACTAATTCCTAAAAGTCATCTTCCTGCAATTTGAATGCTTGTCGTGTGTTGCGTAAAATGAAAAATACTCACATAGAGATTTCTTTATGTAATGACCGAATCACATAAGGTCTGATGCGGATGATTAAGTGAGGTTTGTCACTTTGGTCACATATAACGGAATATGGCAAACCGTAATATCTTGAGGCTAAAGGAAACATTTTAATTAAAATCGTAATATAACATCGACGAACAAATAACCCTACTCTGAATTTGCTTCTTAACTTTAATAGAATATTATGACAAAGTGTAACCAAGCATTATTATCCCATTACAAGACAGTTAGCCGACTTAGAGAAGTTTGCTTAAGGCCTGTGGAGGCCATATAATGGCATCCAGCTTTACATTTAGGGAAGACATTATTAGGTTTACGATTTACGGGATATTGAAATTATTGTTTGTAAAGTCGAGAAACATGGGCATAATTAAATTACACAGAGCATGGTAAAAGAGCAAACGTTTTTCTTGACTAGCTAATATGAATTTAAGGGGGCAGATTATGATATACTCTCTGTTTATGTTACACAAGTTTTATTATCTCAAACCATTGTTGTCTTTTTAGATTTTTCATTATATGAAACCAGGCCATTCTAATGGAGGATGGGGATCTTAAAAGTGCGGATATTTATTCGGGTTACTCTTGATTGGAATTCTCGTTCGCCGAAATATTTTGATAATTAAGGGAACCGAAGCATAAAAAGCAACCCACTTCGGTAAATGAATATCAAACAGAGCGGTGTTTGATTTGATTTAAGGGAATACATAAATATGTAAAGGACGCAGAGGCCGAACGGCCGACGGAAGAGGGGGACTCCCAGGAGAATTTCAAATCGCCGACCGCAGGCGTTCTCGGATCATAGATTGGAAAAGGGTCAAAAAGAAAGGCCAATTAACATAGAACACCCTTCAATAGCAGCATAGCCTAAGGTCTGTTTCTGCAAGGCAGGAGGGCAAAGGACAAGGTAGCATCACGGCTAAGCTAGAACTGTCTCTCCCAAGGGGTAACCAAACGGTATATCAGCAGCATGAGCTAAAGGCAAGGGTTAAATACTAATACAATTTTAACCCTCTCCGAATAACAAAGCCCGCATCCGTTCACTCTGCTACCTACGACTCTCTTAGGAAAAAGCGCTCCTGCATATTTATCATAATTAACGACTTTTATGGACGTTCATGAAAAAAGAAGACGAGTGAAACGAACAAAAAGTGTGATTAAAATTGGCTCATCACCCTTCATTGTACGCAAGGAATGTTCATTAAGCTTCCTGACTGCCGTGCTTTTAAACCTAGAGAAAACGCTGTTTCACAGCATTTTTATTTATAACAATATCAAATAAAGATGGATTGCTTTAGAATCTGCATACTTCCAAAAATATATTACTTACATGCAAAACATTTCTGAAACTGCATACAAAGCGGTAGTTTTAAAAGTTTTTTTGGGTTACATTATTAGGTCACACTAGCTTCAAATGTTACTTCGTCGACTGTGATAAACTTTAGTCAGTTTAATCGGTTCCTCATAAAGGTATCATTCATATAACGGGTGAAGATAGTCAGGGAATATTTTCATACCAATTAACTCTCTTCTTTGTTGTTAGCAAGTGGTTCATTCTTACAACGATATTAATTAGAAGTCGAAACGTTGATATTTTTTGATCAAAAAGAGAGTTTTAATTTTCTTTTAAACACGTTAGCTACCACCACTAACCTGAACTATTCAGGAAGCAAGCCAATCAACGTTTGTTAATACATTTTTAGACTGAGCCGGGTAAAATTTCTTGAAGGGTAGCAATTCGACGAAAAGAATAGGCGTTCCATACCAAGACGGTAATACCGGGAAGGTTTAATATCAGGCACGTGTCATACCAGGAATGTTTTATACCAAGAAAATTTCATACATCTTTTATTAAAAAAAAAAGTAGAAACAAATTCCTTTATTGTAAACAGCGATATACAAAAACTCTTCTTCGTCAGGCCAATATGTAACGTTACCAAATGTAACAAACAATAAGAAAATAAAGCAGGAAAAGACGGATCTTCGGGAATTCATTTTTCTAAGAAACCGAACGGACGTATATTTAAAAAAAATAACATAACTACTCTAAAATGAAGCTCTACCTTAAGCGTCAAACTTGCTTAATGCTCCAGTTTGAGCGCTAAGAGTTCGGGCGTTCCTCACTATTCTGGAAATTAATGACATTTATACTTTAATTTATATTTTTGTATTAATTATATTAAGGTCTATCATCAAAGTCTATCATCAATAATATCTGCATTAGAAATAAAAATTGTAGAAAGAGATTGTTTTCAGTTTCCTGCTAAATAGCATCAGGCATGTTCTTTCTTGTATATGCAGGGTGTACGAAAAGTTTGCTCCAGACTGTGCCAAAATATTCCCATCAGTTTGTGGAAGTCAAGATTTAGACATTTATAAGGGGTGAAAAAAAATATTTTTTTTTCGCAAAATTTGAGATGTATTTAAACGTTTCGATGCTGTTTAGTATCTCCATCAGTAATCACTACAGAACCTTTATTCTTACCTAAACAGATCCCTGAAATCAAGCACATAAAAATAAGTTATATAAACTAGATGAAATAAATCTAAAGGTTGTTTACAGATTAAGCATAAAAAAAAATTAAATACATAGTAAAAAGAAGAAAAAAAGATTAACTAATGAATAAAAAATAAAAAGGGGGGTGGGTATTTCTATCACATATAATATTAATATGGCTGATGGAAACTTCCTTTTCTCTATGTGATGTTATTTTTCTCAATAGTTATGTGAATTGGATGGTCTCTTTAGGCGAAACACCATGACTGAAAAATACGTTACATCCAGTCTGAGAAAATCAACTATTGAGAAAAATGACATCACACAGAACAAAGAAGTTTCTATCAATCATAGAAATATTTTACACATGATAGTGTTTTGTGGTAAGCCCCCCTTTTTTGTTTGTATATGTATTCTTGAATTGATGTTTTTTTCCTTCTTTTTATTAATTGTGTAGACATTTTATTCTTAGCTTAAGCTTAATCTGTAAATAGCTTTTACTTTTAAAACATCTAGTTTACAAAACCTATTTTCATGTGCTTGGTTTCACGGATCTGTTTTGCTAGCAATATGATGATAATATGATGGCGATTACTGATGAAGATGCTAAAAAGCATCGTTTAAATACATTTAAGAAGTATGAAGAATTTTTTTTCTCGTACTAAAGTAAGTTATTAGTAATAGTAATTACTACGGAGAGTTATTCAGGCTTTATTCCAATAGGATGTATATTAATAATAGTAGAAATAAAGTTAATGGCCCCTAAAATGGATACTCCTGCTATATGAAGACTAAAGATGGCAAGATATATTGCATTAAAAAAATACAATATACTAATAATGCAAAGTTAATCCTTGATGGAAGTATAAAAGCAGTTTCTGCTAATTTCAAACTTACTGAAAGTAAATAAAACACATTATAAGACATAGCTTTGAAGCTGTTTAGTTAGTTTCATCAGAACATATTTCATTGAGATATAGCTTCAGGGTTCAACTTATAACTCCCTGAAGGGTTTAACTATAGTTAGCTATCAAGAAATGAAGAAAACGAAACAGATATGAACAATAGCTGCACACAAGGAAAACCTGACCAAATACAGGAATACATATGTTTATTTGATGACATACTTTATGGCGGAGGCAATGAAAAAACTGCTGAAACATATAACCTTATCCTCATAGGTGGGTATGTTTAGTTTGAAAAGGGGTAATAAAACCTCGAACAGCCTCTTGGGTTAAATAAGAACACGTATGTTGTGGAGTTATGACGTCCTCTGCCTCACACTAGGAGGTGCATGTTCCTGTTTAGTCTGCAGTGTCCAGTAAGGAACCCTATAAGGTCTCCCAGGCACTGCCGGCTTCTCTCAAGAAGCCACGAGGCCTTGGATCTATCCGGGTTAGGGTAGATTTCCTTGGTCTGTCTACATATTCATGACTGGGTCCAGTTTGTCCTTATACTCTACCATGCCCACTCATTCAGAGTGTGAGAGACGTACATTTTACTTATTCCTAGACATGATTCTGGTCCAGTAAAGCATGTCTGGGAACCACGCTAGGCCGATTCGTCGGCACGCTCGTTTTTATTATTAACATTTTTGTTTCTGCCAGTAACTCTAGCAGCATCCCTGCAGTTTTAAACGAGCTTTGAACTCGCTCCGCTCCTGCAGATGGCTCGTAGAGCCGCCTGACTGTTGGTGTAGATGTAGCTGTCCTGCTCTGCTCCTCGTCTGACTTCTGTTCGTGTGGCCACCTCGAGTATTGCAAACACCTTCGCCTGGAAAACCGTCATGTGGCTTCCCAAGGGGAAGCCCTCGCCCTCTACATAGCCTGCTTTGAATATTCCGGCTCCTGACGACTGTGCATTAGCCATTCTTGATCCGTCTGTATTCCATACCTGATTATTCTCAGAAGGTTGCTGAAGCAGCTCTTCTTTAAATTCGTTATTTGTTTGGATGTTTATCCTAAATGTCTGTTTCAGTCTCAGCTGATAGCGTGGGCGCCCCTCCTGCGACAGGACAGTCGGGATGTCCCGCGGAATGAGGCTGGCGAAACTTCTCATAGCTATATCCTTCTACTGGCAGCAGCGATCCATCCTTTAACCTCCTGCAGAACGCCATCGCCTCCCTCTTAACCTAGATTGGAAGCTCCGGCAGACCCAGTAAGGCGCTGAGTGCTGCTCCCGGTGTTGTTCTGAATGCACCCGTTATGGCTAGGCAGAATGTCTCTGCATTCACCAGACCACGGCCCCATAAGCCCCATTATCCTCGATCTGATTACCGCAGTGTAGAGCCAGTGCAGGACGTGTGGCTTTAGACCCAACTTCCTGCCCACTGCCCTGCGCAGTTGCCATGTCAGTGCTGTTGCCTTATTGCATGCCTTTTTCACGTGACTTTTCCAGGTCAGCCCGCCGTCGATGATCACCCCCAGGTACCTAGCCTCAGGCTTTAGTAGCAGAGGTTCACCGTACACCGCGTGGGTGAGCCGAATCGTGTAGTTTTCCTTCTTTTGGTGTAGAGCACAAGCTGTGTCTTGCCAGGGTTTACTGAGAGTCCCGTCTCGGTACACCACTGATCTATTATTCTACATCCCCTTTGCATTCACTGATAAAATTATTTCAGGATTTTACAAGAAATTTACTACTTTTAAGGTGACCAAGAAATTTTCAAAATAAAAGTAAACATTATATCACTACAAATATTTTGTAATGCCAATTTACATGTTTATTTTAAATTTCATATTACCTTGTACTAAAATGTTTAGATAAATTGTGAATTCGCTCTGTATTATTGCAATTTTTAGGTAAAAATGGATTGTAATGCTCCAGTTTTACTGTAAAATCGCAATATAGTAATACGACTCAAACTAAAAAAACAATTTGATTTCACAGTTTCACTGTGATGTTACAATGTATTATTACGCTTTTTCCGTGAATACCTGTGGTATTTTCACGCTTAATTAATTGTAATAATTACAAAATTATATGACGCATAAATAAAACACATATATATTTATAATAAGCAAAGGTTTAATATAAAACTAAAGAGATCTAAACTAAACAGAAATCACTTAAACCTATATCACGTATCAAAACTAACTTTGAATATAACAATTAAAATTTGCCTAAGAGGGTATATATGGCACCTAAAAACTTAGCCGGTTTTATCCAACTTCTTAGTCTTAGTCGTAAACGTATTCTTAACTTTGTCTTGTTACAGACATTTAATTAAGAATACAATTACGGCTACGACTAAGAAGTTGATAAACGCGGCCTAAGTCAATTAAGTAAAATCCATGTAAAGATTATTATAGAAATATATCTCACTAGAAAACTAAAAAAGTGTATTCTTACTTATATAGGAACTTAAAATCTTAATGCTGTAGAATAAGTTAATAAAGTTTTAATTTTAAAATGAAAAGTATACAGGGTGTCCCATAATTAACCTGCCAAATTTTAACGCTACATTATGTGCTCAAGAATATAATAAAGTTCATATAAACTAGGCCAGCAAATTTGTGTTATTAAGTTCAAATTTAAAATTCAAGTAAGTCTTTAAGGCCTTCATAATTATACATGCCAAATAATTGTGAGAATCTAGATAAGATTGTTTTAGAGCCATGCCCCCTTTTACCCCCCAAACTTTCGTGGAGTTTACCACTGTTTATCCCTTCCTTAAAAAGTTCTTTGTTCAATTTAGAAACTTTTTTGCCCTTAATACTTTTTTCCGGGACTGCAATCGCTTCTGAGCTGAATATGTGCAAAACAGTAAATAAAAATGATTTTTTTTTCTTTCTTATTTTCTTGTATACCTCGGAAACAACTGCAATTACGCAAAAATAAGAACCCAAAAAAGTTTCTAAATTGAACAAGTAATTCCGTTTTTGGGGAAAGAATGATCAATGGCCCACTCAACGAAAGTTTGGTAGGGTTCAATTGGGCATAGCCCTAGCAAAATATCACCCTATAGACTCTCATAATCATGAGACATGTCTAATGATGTAGTTAAATATCTCGGAATCTGGAGGAGCAAATAAGTAAAAATTTAAAAATTACTTAAAGTTTGTACTGTATCACGAAAACAACGCGTTTGCGGACCATGTTTATATGAAATTTTTATTATATTCTTGACCATAAAATTACTCAATTACACAAGACACACTGTATAAAGACAAAACAAATCAGAGTTGCCGTCGAAACAAAAAAAAAGAAAAGATCTAATTATTAATAAAGTCACAGATATCGCATAATTTTCAGTTTACAATTTTAAAAGTGTATGTAAAACTGAAATCACCTTTCTTTTAGACAAACTCTGTTTTTTAGATTTTGTACCTTCTTCGGGGTGTATTTTAAAAATGTATCTCTGGGGGATATCGGAGATTGAAGGAAAAGTATATTGCAAAAATAAGTTGAAGGGCTTCTCCGACTGTATCCACGGTGAAGAGATGTTCTCTTTCGAAATAAATTCGTATCTCAGGTTTCGATTCTGAAACTTTAAAAAATGTATTTTAAATTATGTTTGATTTAGTCTACGGTATAGCAACCGCCTAATATATTCATTTGTAGAACTTTTCCATATTTAAGCTAAGGAGGACCTTAAAATGTCCGGTATATTATAATATACATTGATGTCAAATGATCTGTCACTTTCCATTTTTTTTTTTGGCAGCAATGTTATTTATGTGGGAACTTTTAAGGTCCATCTTAGCTTAAGTTTATGAAGAAGATGTGCAGATGGCCCCAAATTACTCAAATATATTATTAATAAAGTTTGAATTTAGTAGATATCTATTTTTAATACTAATCACCAATTACTTACCAATTCGAAATATGCATGATTCCAAGGGAAGGGTCGACATCTCATCAGGCATTCTCTAAAGAACAAGTTATACCAATAATTAATATTTATAACAAAAATAATTGTTGAAACTTACATCTGAACTCCCGTAGATTCCCTCCACATCTTCTTTGAAGGGCTTAGCAAGTACATGCAAAACTTTAGTTCTTCTTTCGTCGCTTTCTAAATCATCACACTCGCTATGGTGAGGATCGAGTTTCAAAAATGTATCAACTTTTTTATCAAAATTGATCACAAAGTTGTTAAAGTCTGAGGCGCTACACACCTTTTGAAAGTGCTATAAAAGGGCATGTTTATTTAAAAGTATGGGCCATTCTTTAAGAATTTCCGCAACACTCATTATTTAAGAACTCTCTCTGGAACGTATATGTTTTCTCGAGAAGGTCCGTCAACTCTTGGGTCAAATTGTCAAGGTATTTTAAATTATTGACCATATTTCTCTGCTCACAAAAAACTTTCAGTATTATTATCTTGTATATCCGGATTCCAGAAGCTACATCCTGCTACTGAATTCTTGAATTTTTTCATAGCAGGTGTTTGGTTTTGTGATCGCTTGTGAGGTCTGTTCAGGTAAGTGAGTCTTTCATATAACTTCATGAATACGCTTATTGACCCGTCCCACAAAATAACTCCATCATCATCCACATCCATCCACATTTTGGAATATTTTAGGATATTTTTCGATCAGTTTATGGGCCACGATTCGGATCTCATCTCATTTGCCACCATATATATAACGTGGGTAATAACATCTGTGTTTGATTACCTTGTCTTTTGACAATTTCTCCCATGGAATTTCGAACGTCGACCATAAGAATTCCATATTATTATCCACAACTAGGATAGGAGTACTGTCCGGAACATCGTTTGTTTGTGTGAAAACAATTACATTTTGGCTAGAAATAGCATTAGATTCCTTGCGTAAATGTATGGCGCCGCCATGATCATCACTTAAATCTCCTTCTAATATAGCTGACGAATTTGACGCTGTGCTGGCGACAGTACTTCCGGTGTCTTTGCTTCCGGTGTCATTATTTACTGGTAGCCAATCTTCTCCTGGTTGCAAGAGCACCAATGTTTCAGAGTGGAGCATTAACATTATTTCGTCGCAGTCTATTTCCGTTCTATCGGACTCTAGAGCTAGGAAGATTTTACCTATCTGATAATATTATTTCGCACTAAAAACTGCACTAAAAAAGCCCTATTTTTGTCAGCGCCTAAAGCAAGTAATAAAATACAAAATGCTAACGAGGTCCTTGTGGACGTAACTGCGGACTCCATCATGCATCAACGACATCTACCCGTTCACGTCACGTGTTCTTACTACGAAAAGGTGATTGGATGGCGTTTACACTCTTTATGTGATTCCCCGGTATGCTTGTAATATTACAGTTTAATTGTATTTCTACAATGCCATTGCGCAAAGCGTATGTGTTTTTACAAAACAGTGAGGTAAATTTAGTTTTTTTTTTGGTTTTTGGACAAAACTGTTGTGATTTTATTTATTAAATTCACATATTTATGTATTGCTACACAAAAATTACAAAAAATGCTGTGATAAAGCAGTGAAATAAATTTCGCTTAAAATGTCTTGTAAAATTCAATCTTTTTTCTTGTAATAAGCTTGTGATTCCACAAGTACTTTTTTCAGTGTTGGATCACAAACTTTCCTGGTATCATGACGAGTCCGTCGTCCGCATACGCTTGGGCACTGCACCCCTCCGCCTGTAGCCTCTCCAAAAGACCATCCATTGAGAGGCGGTTATGGAGTGCCGATCTGACCCAGCTTACCAACTTTGTTGGGGTTCCCCGGGCCCTAAGGGCCCCGCAGATGTTTTTTGTTCTGGCTTTGTCGAATGCTACCTCAATGTCGAAAAAGAGTGCCAACAGCACTTTCTTATTCGAGCATGCCTTCTCTATTTTATGCACTACAGAGTGGAGAGCCGTGTCGGTCGACTTCCCCTTGCTGTAGGCATGTTGATCTTTGTTTATGGGATGTCTTCCCAAAATTTCCTCTGTGATGTACCTATCGATTATCTTTTCTAATGTTTTCATTAGAAATGATGTCAAACTTATGGCTCTGAACCATTTGGCCACATAAGAAGATAAGTAAGGAATAGCTGATTTTATTGGGAGTCACATTTTGATTGACTAACCTGAACTGTCTTTTGTAGGCATAAGGCGATTACTGATTATCACTAAATCGTAGTAAATATTTAAAAAAAAAACTCAATATTATTTTCTAGATATATTAGCGAATGTATCAAAAGCTTTTATACATCAGTTCTAGCATGCGGAGAGCTTGACCTCGGGGAGCTTGCTATGGGAATGCTAACTCTACCAAAACCTAAGAAGATGTACAATGCGAAGCTTGACGACTTCACAAAGCGTCGAATAGATACAAACTGGAAAACCCGACACTTCAGCATTTGCTCCAGAAAAGACCCGTATTTACCGTAAGAAATAAACTAATATACGCAGTGGGTCTGCGTATAATACTGCGATTTTTATTTGGTCATAAAAAATTTTAATTATTGCTCTTTTAAAAAGGTTTTTAGAAAAAAGGTAAGGTACTTTTGATTTAAAAAAAATATTAGTAACTCAATAGTTTTATGACACTAAATGACGGCATGTAAACAATCTTTTCAAAAAAATGGTTTATTGTTAAATGTACAGGGGCGGAAAGCAATTTATGGTCACCTTGTAGTCCAGACTTCAATATAGAATACTTTGCTTTGAATAAATTGGAGAAATTGGTTTTGACTCGAAAACAAATTCTTATTATTAATCACTTAAAAGGACGAGTAGTTCACCAAAGTACAAAAAAATGCATCAAAGACAAATAGTTTCTGCAATTGGGCAGTGAAGAAGACGACTACAAATATTATCTAATGCAAATGGAGGACATATTAAACATTGCCAACCTTGTTTTTGTGCAAATGTTTTGAAAGAAGTAAACAAATAGTTATAAGACAACATTTTGCATGAGTTCTTTTACTATCATAGAACTATTGAGTTCTATGATGCGATGCTATGATGAGCTAATATTTCTTTAAACCAAATGTGGCTCATTTTCTCCCCCAAAATTGGGCTTTTTCATTTAATTAATAGAATTTTAAACATCTTAATAACCCACAAAGAAATGAGCGCACAAGATGTATATCATTTTGTATGACCAACTGTGTAGGTTAGTATACTCCTGAGAACATATTCTGAGAAGCGAGATAAGGGCAGCAAATGTTGTAAACTTTGTAGAGGCCCAAGAGGAATGGGATGAACAGTACGTGAAGTATTGCGGGAATAGGAATGGCAAGATATAAAAGAAAAACGAATAATAACGAGAAAAGCAATGAAATAGCATTCGCACATTCAGAGACGATTATTTCAGAGAACGAGAATAATATATGACACCCTAAGCAATGCTTTGCGTGAAATGAACTTACACAAGGGCATTGATTGGATCGGACAGCATGCGGAACTAAACCATTTCTTTCTTCCCTATACATATAGCTAAATCGTTTACTAAATGCTTGAATTTAGAGGTTAATGTATAATTCCAAAACCAATTCTACAACAAAGTTGCGTTACGCTTAAAATGTGACTCGGTTTAAAGTCTATAAAAATCATGTTTCTGAGTATAACGGTACTCATTGAGGTAAATCGACCATATCTAGACAGGTAGCATGTAGATTTATTATAACTTGTATAAAAAATTGTTCAGCTAAGAGACAAGACAAATAAATCTTTTCTTAAAATGAATATACCAATTCTTAAAGAATACATTTTTTTATAGATAATTAGTTCAGTTATAATTCAGAGGATATTCAGTTATAATTCCTTTTCCTCCGTATATTTTGTCTTAAATATTTGGCAGATTTGTTACATCTTAAACCTTGTCAACCTTATTAACACATAGTAAAACCCAAATTGAACATTACTACTATGTAAAGAGTCTAATTTTAAATAAGGATTAGAACTTAGTTTATTCTCTTAATTCGGTTAGAAAAGATATAAGATCTTTCTTCCAATTTTTCTGGAACGAATAGAGTTAAACGTTCTATCTTTCCTATAATTTGAGCATGCTTTGAAAACGCCATTTTCGACCTTTTAAACGACTGATGAACCACAAAAAACAAGAGCATGCTTTGTTCCAAATGTTGTCATCTTGAACCCCTGTTTGTATTTCAGTTCTCGACAGGTAACGATGGTTTTCTCCAAACTCTTACGTTTAATCCAAAGGGATGGGTACTGGATTTCTTTCTAGGTACATCTTATTTTAAAATAATGACGCAAATTTAACTTTTCGAGAGGCATTTTCGAGGTAGATCTAAGACTTGCTGAAAGACAAGTACCTATTCTGATAATAATTTCTCAATAATCGGTAACTAAGGTCTGAAGAATGCAAGGAAAACCTCACTCTCATACAAACGTATTCTAACAATATGTAAGTTTTATTTTTCTACCTAAAACCTTTTGTAATTATTAGGAAACAATTTTATTTATAATTGCAAAAACATCTTATCTAGTCTACATAATCACGATGTGTCAATAGTAGGCCTCACAGGAACTTTTTCTCTGGAATATTCAGATGATTTTTACGTCAAGAACAAGAATCACTATCAATAATAATAACAGATGTTTTTATAGTTTTGCTTGTTCATTAAAAAATACGCGAAACACTTCATTCCAGTTACACGACACAACACATAGAATCACGAAATGAAAAAAGTTGAGAGAGGCGATGTGCACTGATAAAGAATATTTTGCAATTATTATATAAAATCGCTGTAATTAATTTGTTACGTTAGACCATTTATTAATTTTAATAGGAATAGAGAAATCCGTTGAAAGTATGATGGGTATTAATTATTGTATTCTAGTTAAAATATTGTCTTGCATTGTGGAAAAATTTTACAAGTTATTGTTATTGAGGCACCAGTTAGTTTTAGTCGCCGCCATTAAAAAAAAAGATACTGATTGAGTAGCTTTGCTGTGTGCTCAGAAATCCTAATCAACACCCTAATTGTCGCAAGACGATATAACGATATCACGAACCAACCAACAATAGGACAAACACACAATAATTATGATTAAAGATTCCCTACACACATCCATAAGTCTTACGCAACTTCAATAATAATGTTAATTATTATAGTAAGACAAGTGATGCAATCAGCCATTATTTTTTTATCTCTGTCCAACCGCTGAGCTCGGGGCGATTTAACACACTAATTATAGTTGACCAGTTCGTCGAGATTTCTATTACGGACAAAATGACAAATGGTTTATTTACTGGTTCGGTTCGTCATTTTAAATTTGTTTCCTAGAAGATCGTTATTTCCATTGTCTCCATCTAGTAAATTAGTTTTGGATTTAAATAATTGGTAATAAGCCCCTGCCTCAAATGGAATAGATAGGCTTGGAACAAGAGACATATTATAAGACATAAGGCAGACAGTGTACCGTGTAACACTTAAAGTAATACTCATGCAAGACATGTGCCGCTGAAAATATAACTGTTAAAAAGTTACTTTAAACCGTATAATTTGCCGATGGGCTCTTTAAGTAGACATACAGAAGAAGAAGGGACGGAAGAAAGCACTTCCTCTGTTTTAAATTTTTTAATTATTTGACTTGTGCCTCAAAATGTATCAAAAGTTTAAAATCTTGTTCATCAAAAACGGGAGAATTGTTGATTAAATTTATACCGTCATACCGCCCGAGAGGTGGTATGACCCCTTGATCCAAATGAGGTTAGAATTAGGGCTAAAACATTGTCACAATGCATTGTCTAAAAATGCAAATGTTGATGTTTTCAAATAAACTCAATATTAGGATGAAATATTGCAAAATTGATTCAAATATTCTGATATAGGTATTGTTTTGGGTAAAACACACTTTTGGACTGAAATATATGAAATTTGGCTCATAATGCAAAGCTGGAATTTTTCGAGAAAATCAGGTTAGAATTAATGCCAGAGTTGAACAAAAATAACTCCAAAGGTATAAAAGATAAATTGGACTGTTTGGAGATATACATTTTAGGAATATTGCCAAAAACAGTTTAAAATTACTCAAAGCATTTAAAAACGCAAATTAAAAGTTTTTGAAAAAAATTCAGGTTATGATAAAAGCCAAATTCAGTAAAAAAATATTTAAAGCATAGAAAAATTAAAATTTAAAAATTTTGGAAAATTGCCGGTTAAGAATACGACCAAAACAGGGGGAAAATTATTCAAGGCATCTAAAAATGCAAATTAAAAGTTTTTGGAAAATATCAGGTTTTTAATAAAAATGACTCAAGGCATCTAAAGGTGCATATTTTAAGTTTTTGAAATAACTAAGATAAGAATTTTAAAGCCAAAAATGGTTTAAAATAAATTAAAGCGTTTAAAATAACCAATTTGAAATGTTTGAAAAAAAACAGGCAAAAATCGGTTCAAAGACTCAAAGAGTTTAAAAAATATAATTTTGAGTTTTAAAAAAATTCAAGTTAGGATGGGGAGCAAAATCGGTTAAGAATGACTCAAAGTGTCTAAAAATGCATATCATTTCAAAGAGTTACCAACAACTCTATACTTTCTGTCTGATAGAAGCCATCATTGCCACAATACTTCGAGCTATCACACAGAACCTAATATTCGCAAAGGCATAAGATACTGTAATCTTTGTCATACCTCACACCTACTCTAAGCTGTTAATTTTCAAGAAGAGCATGTTAAGTCTCTCAGTGTCAATGCCCACCTTCGGGTGTCTTCCTTCCATGGGTAGAACTCCTTCTTCAACGAACAATATCGTCACAGGACACCCTTCTTTGGTCCTGTCCCCAAACATTTCTGTCCAGGTATCGTAGAGTATCACGGTTTGGCTTGATTTTCAAGCTAATTGACTTGACACTAATTCAAGTCAAGCTCTAAAGATTTTCTAAATACAGATTTGGGGTTTTTCTGTGGCCGTAGTAGGGAGTGCAATTAAATAATGTTTTCTAATTCAAAATAAGAAAGGAGCAAATTGGGTGTGACTCTTGAAATGATGTCCTTGTAGTTTTTGACAATTAGAGACTAGAGATATCTGTAGAAAAACAAAACGTAAGAATGCGGTACGTTATACAATTTTTGGGAAGGGAACTTTAGGGAAAAAGTTCAGGTTAGTTCAGGTCAGTTCGTTTTCGTCAAATTTACTGATAGGAAATTAGGTAACTTTATTTGAGTTAATCTTGTTCATTAACTGTTATTAGTTAATATCAAGTTATACTCATTATCAAGTAGTTTGAAATAAAGTCAAGGTCTACTATAAAAAGTCAAGTCAAGGACCAACTTGATAAGTATTTAATTTTTCAAGTCAAGTATATCTCAAAAATGTCAAGCTACATGACTTGATTAATCTCTAGTTCTGCTCAGACGCCTTTTAATTTCAACCTGATCTTCACCTTAGCAGAAGTAGGAATACTTTATTTGCAAGAATTAGGCACAATTTTCTTTTTTCCAATTACAAGGGATTAAATTATCTTGTAAACCAAGAGGATTCTCCTGAAGCCTAAAAGCTATTGCTTTTCAAGCTTGGTCCATGACATGATATAAGATGCCACTCATTTAACACTTTTGCAAATATTATCTGTTTAACATTTGATTTATGTTAAAGCCATTATCGAAGTTGCTGTTCAAATCCTTTTTTTTCAATTGACTACAATGCCCACTATCTGATCTTTATTTACAAGAAGAAAACTAAAGCTCTTCTCACAACAAGGATTCCTTGAACAATGTTTGGTTGAGAGCAGAAGTTTGGCTCTGGTCATAAAACAAATCTTCCCGAATGTTCCTTCCCGTTGGTTCACTCACCGGCAGACATTAACAAAGGGGATGAAGTAATGGGTGACGTAATCTCCAGTGGATGAACTGGGGTAGGGGTAGTGGTGGCGCGGGGTTTCGGAGCACTTGAAGTATTTCGTAAAACTCGCTTCCAGTCTATTTAGAAGAGTAATTTTCTCTTTCCTGTTGTAATTATTGTCTTGTTTAAAGATCTCAATAGCCTCTCTCGTTAATTTTGGATAGAAAGGCTGCGATTAATATAAGATACCCATCATGTTGAAAAGGATTTCGTGACCTTCGGAGAGAGCGTACTCTGCTACTGCTGACTTTTGTGTTTGTCCCAGCCTGCAACTCCCCTTGTGTTCCGTAATCCTCGTGTTGACACTGCGTTTTGTGGTGCCAATGTGTACCGAGCCACAGCTGCATGGAACTCGGTAACTTACGGGTGCGTCTTTGGCCGATTTGAAGCTCTGTTGTGTGAGTGGGCTTAAAGACAGTTTTAACATTGTGCTTTTCCAGTAGCCTGCCGATCCTCTCCGTTACTCTGTGGATGTATGGAAGACTAGTCCATCCGCGCTTTTCTTCATCTTCTCCCGTTTTTCCTTCCTGGCGCTCTACATTCCTTAGACGGACGGCCCTATCGAACTCGTGTTTGCTATATCCATTCCAGTCAAAGGCTCTTTCCAGATGCTTCATTTCCCGTTCCAATTCAGCCGGCTCACTTAATTATCTCTTGGCTCAGACGGAATCTTTATGACTCCCCTTTTCTGTCTGGGATGATGATTTGATCCGTTATCGAGGTATCGGTCAGTGTGTGTGGGTTTTCTATAAACGTGGTGCGCAAGCTTCCCATTCGGCCTCGTTGACGGCCCCATCGTTTTTGGAATCATCCAAAAACGATAGGCGTCCTTCCTTTTCTATCACCAGAGTGAATTGAATTTTTGGGTTGATAGAGTTGAGGTGTAAGATGAAGTTTTGAAATTCGCCCTCGCCGTGACTCCAAATAACAAAGGTGTCGTCCACGTATCGAAACCAGTACTTTAGCATCTTATTTGCCATTGCAAACGCCTCGCCTTTGAAATTTTCCATAAAATAGTTGGCTATTATTGGACTATGAGGGTTGCCTATAGCTACATCATCAGTTTGTTTGTAGAAATCTTCCTTCCATTGAAAATATGTAGTGGTTAGTCAGTGTTGGAACAACTTGGCAATATCTTGTGGAAATTCCTGGTTAATATGTTTGATGGCTTCTTTAATGGGTACCTTTGGAAGAGCGAAACAAGATCGAAGCTAGCGAGAAATGACAAACTATTTGAAATGAGTGGAGTCTTTTATAAAGCTGTTAGTATGCCCTATTTTTGGTTGCAGCAGTTTTGTGAGGTGTTTCGCGACGTCGTGGATTGGGCTTCCTATGGTAATCACGATGGGTCTCAGTGGCACATCCGGTCTGTGGGTCTTTGGCAAACCGTACAGTCTTGGTAGCAAGGCTTCTGATTTTTTAAGTTTAGTCATTTCATCCGATGCGACGTCCTTGATTAGATTATTGGTGGCCCTCAGAATCCGGGCGGTTGGATCACGAATTAGCTTCTTGTAGGTGGTGGGATCTGATAGTGTCCCGATTTTCTCTTGGTAATCCGATGTTGACATTACTACTGTTGAGTTTCCTTTATCTGCTTGTAATTCGTGACGTTTCCATCCTTATCTATTCGGACGTCTGAATTGGCAGCTGCTAGATTCCGATCTCAAAGTTTGCTACGATATCTTCCACTGGTATCCTGGATGATGTTATGGCAACATTTCCTCCTTTGTTCAGAACGCTCAGTTCATCTGTTGACAGTCCTTTGTCGGTCAAATTGATTACAACCTTGCGTTGACTCCTTTCGGATGTGAAGTCTACTGTATCCGGCGAATTGTGGGCTGCAATCTTCCGTTGTCAAACGATCCACCTTTTCCCATTCGCTCCAATGCAAGTTGTTAGCTAGTTCTAAATTGAAAAATATTTTTTTTTATCATTATCTCAACATTAAGGAAGTTCCATTGTCCTTAGTGAATCTTTACAGGACTGTAATGAAGTGTGCTGTCTCGTTATCAAGTGAAATATTAAGGATTATTCTCGAGACAATTCGCTGATATCCTATAAGCAGCGATGACTCCATTGGCTACATTGACAACAACATTAAAAACACGAAAATTTAAAGAAGCTGTCTTAATTAGCAGAAACAATTAAAGCATCTCCTGTAAATGGAGTTCGGACCTCGTTTCGGCCTGGCAACCGCTGATACACTTCCACTTGAGAACGAATACTCACATAAGTGTTTAATAAAGCAATGGAGATCAATCAATTTTGGTATAACTTCAGAAATGACAGACTATTTCTCTGTGATTCCTCAAGTTGAAGGAATAAAGTTATCTGATGCCAAAGCTTATAACTTGGCTCTCTAAAAACAACAAAAGTATTAAATCTGCTTTTTTACTAGTAAGTTTTAATTTGAAAGTAACTAATAATAGTTTTTTAAAATATAGAATATTTCATATATTTATCACTTAATTGCCACTTTGAACCATTTCTTACTTAGCCTTATATAGCCTATACTAACAACGTATTCTGATATTTCATTTCTACGTATAAGAGTTGTGGAAAGTTACGTTTTATTTAAAATTAACAACTTTACCAATATTGTGTTAAATTGTTATTGTTTGCATCTTACAAATATTCAAAATGAACGGCGTTACAGCCAGTACAATCGGTTTTTGTAGCGTAATGGGTAGAGTCTACCTCCAATTAAGTGATTAATCACATTGGTACCAAATGGAAGAATATGCATAGTTCATTGAATAAAACCACGAATACAGGTGGCCCGCATATATACATAGTCATAAAACTGTCTGTAATAAGAAGCCTCAGTGCTTTCTTACTAATGTATTCAGGTCAGACATTAAAAATTTGAATTTACATTACACTTCTTGCTAATGGATTTTTAATTGCCTCGGACAAATTATTCGTTATCGCCAGGGGTGGATCTGACGGCCAGTTTTTGTTTTGTTGCGCCATGATGAAATATACAGTCTCCGAGTCTACGTTAAAGCTCATTTAGTTGACGCTCTCTGAAAAATTATCTCTGAATATTCTAAAAAATAAATAAGGTCCTACATTCATTCGACCTTAAATGCCTCAATGATCAATGATCATTTTACGTACGACCCTGTGGTAAATCTAATCAAATTTCGACTCTCAAAAGATCGAAATTACACTGGCCCTAATTGAGATCACGAAGCCGTGTCAATTTTAATAACACAAATATTTACAATTTTAATACCAAGCCGTGATGGGTCCGTTTTCCGTGTCGTTCTAGACCACTAGTTATGTATTTAAGAAGGGTGGTAACATTGTAATTATAAACAAATTAGGCGGTGCTTTAGAAGGCACACTTACTACTTCGCGCATATTTTCCCGTATCATTATACCCTCTGTTTTTAGTTTTTGCCTGGGCCAAAAATCGTTCTTTTTTTTAATCCATGGTAATAATTATCATCTTGGGAAAAGCAGTTGATCATGACAAAGTTCCAGAGAAGGATTATATTAAACGAGAATATGCAAATTTTTGCGAAATTAAGTAAAGGGTAATAAGACTGAAGGTTAGCTTATGATGATGGGAGAATAAACTGAAAAAGCCCAGAGGTATTAAAAGATATTAAAACAGGGTCATCAGTGGCCAGTTCAATTTTGTTTTCTTAACTATTCCTGTTACATTCCTCTTAAACTGTTGACATATCAACTAGACCTTGATATTATTGTTTTTTACCTAAACTGGAATAGTTGCTTCCAAATCCTGGAATTAAGTAGACAACTAGGTTGTTACAAGGCTCGACGATTGCAAGGTTCTTCAAGAAAACATTAACGTTAACGTGGTGTTTGATGAAAAAATACAACTTTTACATGGCGCATGTGTGCTTAGAAAAAAAACTGCCAAACGTATGTGAAAATGTATTTCAAATAGGATCTCGAGAATGTTTTGGTCAGGTATTTTTGTAAAAAACCAGTTACAAAGAATAAGTAAAAAACGCAAAATTAGTATCTTTTACGGACATTTTTTGGAAGAAAATAAGAAACTTCGGTTTTTATTTAACTTAGTGAGATAATTCCGTTGGTGATAAGGAGGTCAGATTCTACCAACATTTCTAGCGAAACCAGATAAACCCAATACATATTCGTACTCTACACATTTCGCTATTTAAGTAAACCAATATAATGATATCTCATAAAGATGGAAAAGTTAACCCTTTAGAAGATAAAAATTGTGTTACAGCCTTGAATTTGACATTTTTCAGTAAAAATAATGCAGTAGATTTTAAAAAGCAAACTATTAATTAACAGTTTTTGTTTGGCTACGCAGTCTCACATGAATCAATTGATATAAGTACACACACTCCGACTCCATTCTCCACGCCCTTTTAGAATCAGTTTACAGGAAGTTGTATATTATGTTACCATGAGTAGAAATAGACGGTTATTGTGCTGAGTTAAGAAGATTGTCGAAGACCAAAGCGAAGCTGAGGTCGACAACTGCAACAGCACAGCAGAACAATCACGTTCTACTCCAAATAACATATTTTTTTGCAAACTCGGGGTTCTAACAATTCCAGTGTAACTGACTTTAATTAAAACACTATTAATTTACTCGTAAGGCTCGTTATTTACTCGAGTAAACAAGGTAATAAATCACGCTCGGTGACGAGTTGCGACAGGTCCAAAGGTCACCCGGTCACGATCGAAGTCGCCTGGCGTAAATTCTTAAAATTATACTACTTTGTTTTCAAGCGGCAATAAATAAGAGATGAATGAATAACATAATTTGTTGATCTGTCTATGTGTAATATTTCTTAAAAATGTGTTTTAAACATAGTGGGCCAAGAAAATAAATTGCCTTTTTTTGCTCCTAAAATGCCGATGTTTCGTCTATTTATCAGTCAGAGTTTAAACGCTAATTTAGAACGAAAATTAAATCC